>JASSUY010036210.1:0-75561 GCA_032466535.1 Forpus xanthops
TCCCCAGCATCCCAACAGGCCCCCTTCAGATACTGGAAGGCTGCTATGAGGTCTCAGAACCTTCCAAAATTAAAAGCAAATGCTCAATGAAGGTGAAAAAAGACCTTTCATCAGGCTCTTTGTTGGCAAGGGGTTGTTGTGGGCTGAGATAACCTGTAGAGACTATTATGGAGAAAGTACTTCTGGTGCAATCATATTGGCCACCTTCCTTAGGGGAGCAGAAGGCAGAAGAGCAGGAAATTCAATGGACAGTTTGAAACTGCTCCCATCTCAGGATACAACCTCCCTTTTCTGCAGCTTGTCAGAGTGGGTGCTGAGCCATGTAACAGGGGGTCATTTGTGCAAAGAGGATCCTGCCTTGAATAAACAGCCTCACAGCAGAAGGCAGTCACAACTGCAGGATGTACAGCACAAGTACAAGGTATATACCTCAACACGCTGCAGGAGTCAGCTCCATGGTGAGCACAATAGCCTCCAGCTATACTCATATTTTCCTTTTGGTTTTTGGTTCCTGCTTGTAATCTGCAGCACATACTGAAGAGAACAGCGTGCACCTCATTATTTAGATTTACCATTCCATTTGTAGCACTTCAGAGCAAAGCAGAAGGGTTTAATAACCCTCCTCCCAGCAGCAAAGGGCTGGAGGACTCGGTGGGAAACCCCAGCCCCACTGTCTGCTTCCCCTGGCAGTGAGGGCTCCATTCAGCTGCTGTCTGCCTGCTCCTGCTTTGTGTTCCAGAGGCGTTTGCTGCAGTCACTTGATGGCTTTGCACATAGGGCAGGCATCTGATCAGACTTTTAGCCTGGAGGAGGGAAGCAAAGCAAAATGCTGGTGAGTTAAATTACCTTCTGCTGCATACAATCATCCAGCATAACATAGCTCAGCAATAACATTCATGTTGCCATTAATAGAAAACACTTCACACTGCACTCCAGAGAGATTTTTTTTCTCTTGGTATGGAAGTGATCCATTCAGATGGAGCTGCCTGAACAAAGCCTAAGGGCTCAGACACCACCAGCAGCATCTCTCTAAATACCCCTGTCTTACTGTGTAATCTCTGCCTTGACTTGAAGGAAATGTGCCAATTGCTACAGCTATAGGGCTCTGTGTATATAAAACACAAACTTAGCTGAGTGGCCCTATGGGGCAACATGAGTTATTTGCTGATTTACCTCAAGTAAATCATGATAATACTTCAGCAGAATTGTCCTGGCTTCAACAAAATGTGTCAAAGTGGTTTTAAATAGAACACTTAATCCATGCCTCACTCCCTCGTGTCGTGAAGGGAAGAATTAAAAACGTGACTATGCACCATGCTGGTAAAAGCCTGAAAATACTGATGAAACACTTGTGAGGGGCAAAGTGGGGCATTTTCCAGCATGCTTAAAGATGTCTTGGGTTTTCTGAATAAAGACATGAAAGCTTGTCTTGGACACTTCTGATCATCTTGAAATGGGCTGCTTCCGTCAATCTGACAGGTGCCTTTATAGCTCAGAGGTAAGGGGGCCGAAGTGCTGACAGCAGAATGATACTTGACTTAAAGACAACTGAGATGCCAGACAAGGTCCAGATGGAGGAATGAGTGAGGCCTGCACAGACTGGACACTGATGGAGGCAGAATTACAGCCCTGAAGATAGCATGCCATTTATGTCCTTATATGAGTTCAAGGGACAGTTGTACTACTCGCTAAAGGACACCACCCCTCGAGTCATTTCATTAATGTTTCTTTACTGTTTAATGCTGGCTTGCATAGCTTAAGGCTGTCTGCTCTGTTAAAATGAGCAACCATGCTTTGGGAGGGAACAAGTCCTCCTGTTTTCTCAACAGAGGTAAATCATTCACAAAGCAAGAAAGGATGCTGCAGCCAGCCTGTAATTGAATTTTGTAGCATTCTGAATGATAATGCATTGAGTCTCCTCTCCAAATCAGTAATGAGAAATTATTATACAGAAGGATAAACAGGATAAAATTGAAAATTAATGCTTCTGGAAAACAAATTAAGCTTTTCAAGGCCAGGTTGGATGGAGCCTTCGGCAACACAGTCTAGGGTGAGGTGTTCCTGCCCATGGCAGGTGGTTGCACCTAGATGATCTCAAGGTCCTTTCTGACCGAAACCATTCTGTGATGGTTTCTGCAAAAAGTATTTACTGGCACTTCTGCTCATAGACTTCTAAGTTAAAAATCTGCTATTGAGCCCCAACCCATCAAAGACAGTCATTCTGTAAGTCCATCCTTTGTACTCCCGGTAAAGGGCCATGAAGTTGCATTAAATTGAACATTAAATAGTAGGGAAACAGACTGAGCTTATTAACCTCTGTATAAACCAGTAAGGCAAAATTTGGATTGTGGCAGGTAAAGCACGTTTGCACATACTCATCTGATGTAATTAGACACTGTGGGTGAGGTTGGGCTGTAAACCACAAACACAGGAGAAGAAAATGGATTAATTCTCTGTAAATTCTATGATTCTATGATGACTGCCTGCCTTTTACAGGGAGATCTAAAAGTAGATCCTGTCAGCTCATAATTTGCTATGTCATTTAAAACATTAGAACTGAAAGTGGCAAATCCCAACCCTCATAGTACGTCAAAGGTTACTAAACAAGGTAGGCTCAGCATTATCACAGTGAAGAACACTCAGGTCTTTCAAATTCAAATCTCTGTCTTAATCAGACATCAGTGGAGTCCATCATAAAATAAGCAGAAACACCACAGGCAATCTAGTTCATGGACTGCTCTTCTTGTGGCAATATGATGGAAGATTAAGGCTGCAGGACTTGCTTATTTCTCCTTGCAGAAATCCTTCCTGAGGTTGGTAGCAATTTGGATAACTTACTCTTTTTTGGGGTTACTGGGAGGAGAAATGCATGAACTTCAGTACAGATATTTCTCATGTAGGCTTCATAAACCAGAGTCAGGGGCTGTTTGAAAGGGAGCTCCCCCTGTGTGAACACGCACAGGAAACTTCTGATTCAGGACATGTTTGTGCCTATTTGATAGATTATTCTTTATACTCCCTCTGATGTCAGGTTATTCTTGGGCATGCTAAAATGAGGATGAGAAGGGCTGTATAATTAATTTCATTATAAAAACATTTGAGAGCTCACTAGAGAGTTTATCTTTGTTTCCTCCCTTAAAAAAGCTCTACCAAGAGCTCTCTCCACTCTCTCCATATAAATAGGGAAAATCCCTTTTGCCAATCAGCAGAGTATCAGCTTTGTATTAGCAAGTCAGCTTGAGCACAAAATGACCTTTTTACATCCATATGTATCCATCTCTCTAGAATTAATCATCCATTCAGCTGGTGGTTTATTTAAGCATAAACACACCAAAAAGGTGCTGTAAGAGTGTTTGCAGAATCCAAATATTTGCTTTCTCCTTCTTTAACCACCTACCCACCACTAGGGTGAAAGCTGCCAACTGGCAGCTGAAAGCAGCATTTTGTCTTCCATTACTCACATCTGAATCTCTCTTTTTTCTCCCCTTTTTTTTTTTTTGCCTGTGAAATAATGCCTCAGGGACAAATGTGTAACAACAGAGGGCAAACTAGGTCACTTGAAAACCAACTCCTGAGGCATGTCTGCATTGTGAATGAGCTCATGACTTTTGTAAGGAGCTCCCATTCTCCCACTGAGATTATATTTCCTGCCTCAGACAGATCACGTTCACTGAGCCAACAACTGCCTCTAGGCAACCAGGATATAACGCTGTGCCCTGAGCAGCACAACACTTAACCTTGTGGGATACTGTACACAGAATGTGTGTGTGTGTGTGTGTGTGTGCACACAGGGAGGAGGGGAGCCCTCTTAATATTACTTACTGACACTGACACCATAGAGTGCTTTCGCAGTGGTGTGTGCTCTCAGTTGCCTGCTCTGAGGTTCTGTGAACTGTTTCATTTCCTTCATAGCATGAGAAACGTATTTTATGGCTTTTAATCTTGTGGTGGGGCTGGGCCAAAGATGCCCACTGATAGATCAAGATCACATTAGGAAGTTTACAGACACCAAAGGAAAAGACGGCTTATTGAGATAGAGACCAGTTCATCAGCTAAGTATTGACACTGCAGCTGTCCATGAGCTCCAGGAGTGTGGCTGGTGTTTCAGTGTGGGGTGCTTCTTTTTAAGCCCAGAATGACTTAGAACTGTAGCATATTGATTACTTTAATATACTATTTGGAAAGCTTCCCTGAACGTCCAGGACCACAATCTGGAAGGTTAGAATTGCTCAGTATTACTTAGCAGAGGCTTACCCAGATTTGCAAACCATCTTATCATTTCACCTGACAACAAAGAAAGTAAAGATGGTCACATACCCAACTTCGGCCTCAGAATGAGAAAAAGCCAATCAGCACAAAATCCACAGGTATTTGTGCTGAGGTTGCTTTCAGGACTATGCTGAAAGCCTGCAATGCTATTCATATTCTTTGCCAAATGGAAGAGGACTGTTGCCCTAAAATGGAAGTCTCTGCAACTGGGGTACAAGAGATTCCTATTTGTGGTCACAGACCATGACAGCTGGATGTTCAGACACAATGGCCACATGAAAATAAGCTGTTGGTAGGACACCACAGCCTAATTAACATCCTCATTAACAACAGCAGCACAAACAAGGAGGGTTATCACAGAAATAAGCATTGATCTTTAGGCCCAAATCTGCCAAATCTCTGACTACTCAAAGCCACATTTGCTTTTTTCTTCAGGTCCTCACATGAGCTTGTGTTAGACTGATGTGTGCCCAGCAGCTCTAGCAGATGCAACAAACTCTTAAACCAGCACTATTTTTCAAAAAGACATGAACATAGAGTAAACAGCCCAGTTGGAAGGCACCTACACAGATCATCTAGTCCAAATGCCTGACCATTTCAGGGTGACCAAAAGTTAAAGTATATAGAAAATGGCTGCACACCTCACAACTCCCACTGTCTGCAGCACCAGATCCTGTCCCTTTTCAAGGGCTGCATGGGTAACTTCAGGCTGGCGTGGTTTGCTCAGGTGACCTCTTCCAGTAATTTGGCTCTCAATAGCAGCATTAGAGGTATAGCAGCTTCTGTAGGAGAAATAGAATTTATCTTAATTCCTCTTTCCAAGCCTCCTCTCTGACAGTTTCAAGAGCTCAAACAATCAGATATATTCTGCTTTTAGTTCTCAGTTCAGGCACATTGCTAAATACTTGGATAGTTTCTCTGAGGAAAGCTTAAGAAAGCTCTAGAACAACTCAAATAGTCTTATTCATTGTGGAGTCCCCAAAGGATGGCAAATTGAAACTGAAGTCCTGCTTGGAGAGGAAATGAAAACAGAGAGGAAGGGATTTGGGGGAATCAGAGGGGTTTTAATTAGTTTGTGGTTGAGGCAGTGGAATTATGTGCTGGAACACCCCTGTGCCTGTATGCACATTGTTCTCTCCACAGGCAGCTCTGGGAATTTGTTGAGTGACAAAAGGAAAAGGTAACCTTATTATATTTCCTCCTTTCAGACTCCAGTCTCAAATTAGCACAGTGCTGATAAATCCTACTTGTACCTCTACTTCTCCTTGGCTTTACAAGAGTTACCCTAACACAGCAATGCAGAGAAATTACAGGTCATGGGCATCTCTCGCTTCAGGACTTGGCATTACGGCTGCAAGGCCAGGTTGCCTTACCAAGTATCTAATTCAGCAATGAGCCACTCTATCTTCTGGAGAAGAGAAATCACCTAGATCCTAACATCTTTTTTATCTCTTGTCCCTGACAGACAGCTGAACATCACTCCTGTAGCACTGGTTACTTGAATGGACAAAGCACGTGCTGGTGTTCTCATTGTCTCCAAATGAAACACAGCAGAAAGACTTAGCAGCACTCCCTTCTCCAGGCAATGTTCTTCCATAGAGAATGGTCTAAAGAAACGTACAGTGATGGCAGATTTTCCATCAGCATAATGCCAGGCACTTAGGAAACTGGCTTGACCTAGTTTTAGTTTGTAGAATCAAATGACACGTTATTATGTGCAAAGAAAAAACAAACACCTTAATAATAAAAACTGTGTAGTACACACACCCCTTCCTCACAATCCAATATTTCTATCATGCTGCTAATTCAAAAGGCTGATATGGTCACAGACAGCCCAGCTTCTAGGATTTACCATTCAAACATACTTGAACTGGCATGAAAAATGCAATAAAATAATTCTTTCAGACAAGTTTAGAGAGAGGTATTCCCAAAAGACAGAGTTCTGGCTTCCAGTCACATAAAGCTTACACTTTGTCAATAACACAGTGAAGGAAGGCATGAATGAATTTTATTTCATTGGACAAGTGACTTGGAATACAGATAAGGCAGGGTGAGCATATAAACCTTTAAATAAATGTTTTAGTACTATCTGGAAGGGAGGAATGCAATTGATTCCAATCTTTTCTGACAGAAAATCAGTTCCTCTGAAGCTCTTGGGGCAACAAACACTAACTAAAAGTGTCTGTAACTAATAAAATCTTTAAGTACAACAAAACAAAACGTTGTCATTTGCAACTAATAGGCTACAATTAATGCAAATTATTACTCTTGTAGTTTAATTGAAATATTAAACTCTGACATGAGGTCTTTGTTTTACCAGGTCTTTAAAAGCCATGTAACTTTGAAGAGGGATCTTTCAAGAGCTCAGGAAAACCCCAGCAGAGAAAAGGCTGACAAAGCCCCAGACGAAACACAGTGTAAACAGCAGCAAGAGGAATACAAAATACTCTGTGTCTCAAATGCTGGGACTCTTTTCTAATGACTGTGGATATATCACCTTGAATACTGCTACAAGAAGTTAACAGAAAACACTGACCTGCGCTTACACCCAACAACATTCTTCAGTCTGCTTTGTGGCTGTTACTTTATCCAAAGCTGTCTTGTGGAAAATCTTCACCTTTTCTTTCCTCCTTGCCTGTTTCATGAGACTTGTATCTCTGCAATGATACTACAAGCTGGAGCAGTGAAACCTGCTCTGATAATTCTGGTTTTACTTTGCAAATGCACATTATGCTTCAGAATGAAGGAGTACATTCAAGTGCCGTAGGAGAGCCATGGCTGGAACTTCTACAAGAGAAACCCACTGAAAGCTGCAATTTCTTGTACATTATAAATCTAACTCAAACCAGTATCATAGAATCATAGAACAGTTAGTCTTAGAAAGTTGGGGCTGTTCAGCCTGGAGAAGAAAAGGCTGCATGGAGACCTCATAGCAGCCTTCCAATATCTGAAAGCGCCTATAGGGATGCTGGGGAGGGACTCTTCATGAGGGACTGTACTGAGAAGACAAGGGGTAACAGGTTCAAACTTAAACAGGGGAAGTTTAGATTGGATCTGAGGAAGAAATTCTTTACTGTAAGGGTGATGAGGCCCAGGAATGGGTTGCCTGGGGAAGTTGTGAATGCTCCATCGCTGGCGGTGTTCAAGGCCGGGTTGGAGATAGCCTTGGGTGGCATGGTTTAGTGGGAGGTGTCCCTGCCCCTGAGAGGGTGGGTGGAACTGGATGATCTTAAGTTCCTTTCCAGCTCTAACTATTCTATGATTCGATGACTTCTTAGAACAGTAAAAATGGAAATAGTTCACAGAAATAGAAGTTGACAATATTTTATTTCTGTTTCACATGTCTGTTAGTTGTGTGAACTTGTGACTTAATAAATGTTACGGAATTAGACATGGACTTTAATGTTAACCTGCCTTTTACAATGTCATCTCACATCTGATTTCATTAGTGCATGTTTTAGTTGTAACAATAACAAAACATTGCTTATTATAATGAAGCAATTAAATATTCTTAATTGCTAATAGCTTTGTATGTTGCTATAACTCATTTGTTGGAAAAGAAATTAAGACAGGAAAAAAATTAACAGGAGTAGATGGGTAATGTTTTTGTTAAGGCTTCATTACTGACTCTATTAGGTACATGTCTGTAACACCATGTACTCGATTATAGCAATTTTAAGCTTGGGGCTGTTAATTTTAAATACCTCTATAAAGGAATCGCTTTTTACCTGGGTGCATTGCTTTTATTCTCAGTAGTCAATAAATAATGATAATAGTTTCTGGGTGGTTTCAGTATTGTACATCAGCAAAGACATGCAGTGCTCCTAGGAACAGGCAGTATGGATTGAAGCCTTATACTTACACATGGTATCGACCATTACATTTTGTTCAGTGGTCAAGTATTGAATTTATTCCTTCATTATGCAGAAAGTTTCAATTTTGTGCTGTTAATCCTTACAGGGCAGGAGAAACGATTGTTAGAATGATTGCTAGAAAGTTGTTATCTTTTCAGGAAATGAATCGTAAGAAACTCTTAGACACAGACAAGAAGAGAACCCCCAACTTCAGAATTCTTAAAATAATACCCAGATAACAAGAGCTACAGCTAAAGAAAGGTGGAGTTACTATCAACTCTGTTTACTAAACTTTAAAGCTAGGAAAGTTATAAAATGCTGGAATCCTCCTGCTAGGGCAGCTTCAATCCAAGAAAAAGTTGTGTGTCTTCTGTTGAATTATGCCAGAGCAGCTACATATCTTTTAAAACTATCTTCAACAATACAGGCTTCGCTTTGTTTTGCTAGAGAGATAGGAAAGGAAGAGATAACTCTGTGTAGTGCACACACTGAAGGCTTTCTGAGTCTGCCTGCACAATGACATTGTTCTGATTGAACTCTTGACAAATTATAACCTGCAGGTATAACGAGGATTTTCCATTTTTGCCTAACACGTATACATTTTGTCTCTTCCATTTTTCCTTTCTTGCAATGCATTCAGCAGAGCGGGGGCTGGAAAGAAATCTGATTGTGAAACTGATAAATTGTCTTACATAGTTTCCCTATTTTGGCCATTGCCATGGTCTGGTTCTGAAAGTGCTTGGAATCCTCCTTCTCTCGCTTTAACAAGCTCATTCTCAGTTGCCCATTGCCAGTGCTGTATTCCCTACAGTGCACATTATTTTTTTTTTCTATCTTGTATCCTGTGTCAACTATAAGCAGGTGTAAAAGCAGATGAGGTGATTTATTTTTATCACTCTTTCTCATGAAAAAGGGAACCCCTTGGCCCTGGCCTCTACTGGCTTCCTCATAGTACAGGCATTTGCATCTTGGCAAAAGGGGTCTATAAAATGCTACTGTGTTAAATCAGCAAAGTGTTTCATCATGTTTGTTTTGCAATCACTGTGATTGACTCTTTGTTGGTCTCATTTATTCCAGTGGAGTTTTCTTTCTTTGCATGAAAAGGGAATTGGCTCAAGCCAGAGAGGTGGCCAGAATCCTGATGGATGACAAGCAATGGCAGATCAGCCCCTGTAATTTCAGGTCTAATTGCTGTTGTTTGCAATTCTCCTGTACACTCATGGAAGACACTTTATGTGTTAAAACTTGCTTGAAGCCTTTGATATCTTTGACCTTTTAAAAGAAGTCTCTTTTAAATTTTGATATTCCCTAAGAAGACAGATGACATTTTTTGATTGAATTGATAGAGATTTCATGTCTAAACACATTTCTTGGTTTCATTTTCTTGGACTAGTTAAGTGCTCTCTCAATGTCCTATGCTGCTGAATCTTTTCTTCTAAGTTGGTTTTGAATGATACTATAAAAAGGTTACAAAGAATTAAATATGCAGAAATCTCTCTGGAAAACATTAGTAGTGCTCTGCTAGTGGACAGATTAGGTACCTACAGTCCCATGTACAGCTACACTTCCAAGCCAAAAATTGCCCCTGATACCTTCTAATTGGAATAAATGTTTGACTCCAAGTACCCTGAGTAACCAGGTAAGGTACAGAAGCTGTGAAAAAATTGTAATGCCTCTAAAGCTTTGGCTCTGGAGAGGGTGAGAAGGAGCCCTCCGAGTACTGATGCTGTGCCTACCACATGCTAGGTACAGTGCATCTATGTTGGTTGCAGTCTCTTGAAACAGCAGCTGAAATATCAGAACTGATGCACTGCTTTCTTCTTCTTCCATTACCTGAGGAAACAGGGCAAATGATGCATTTTCAACAAAATAAGGAAATCCCTCTGAGCAGTTCTCATTTACAGTGCAATCGTAAAAACCGTGGCAAAACCCCAAACCATTCCCATACCAGTTCAGCACACAGCATTGCTAGAATGGTCAGTGTCAGCAGTGGAATAGCTGGTGCAGGGACAGGAGACAGAGGCTGCTGTGTTCTTGGTGCTGCAGCTCAGACAGAAGGTGAAGTCATGGTAGTTCAACATTTGGTGAAGACTTAACTCCTGATTTTCTGGCTTTCTGTTTATGCTGGAATAAAACCTTGGGGGAAAAGAAAGTTTGAAAGAAATTTTGGTTGTTAGGAATGTGTATGTGTGTGTTTGACCCTAATTTTTTAGCAAAACCTTCAAACCAAAGAAATACAACTGCCTGCTTTTGCAGAGCTGTAGGAGAACATAGCTACAGTCTGCTTGGTGGTGAGATGGTTGCAGCAGTGTATTTGTAAGGGCTTCTTTTTACTGTAATGATCAGAGAATGATTTTGAATGTCTTATAAACAGGCACATGGCACAGGAAAAAAACAACAGGACATATTTTTTACTTTGGTTGTATTGTTTCTGCCTTTAGCAAGTGCCACTCCTTTGCTTATTCAGTATTTAAAGCTTGTTTTCTCTACATAGTACAGACCTAAGAGACATGGCTGAAACTGCATATGGAGTATCAGATGTTTATTGGGGAGGTGGAAAATACATCTGGTTATTGTGGTTTCAGATTTTGGCTTGGATCAGGAACCAATTTTCTAAATTTTCCAAGTATTTTGGTATACTGATCTTTGTGGCATTCTTGTGCTTATTTCAGACACTGAGGGTAAAGGCAGTAAGAAAAATTACCAGATTTTATACTTAGTCTGAATGAAGTCAAAAGCCAGATTTCATATTGGGATATCAAACATTTGGCCCTATAGAAGATGATAATTTCTAGAAGGGTAGTTTTCTTTGGTGATATTCTGAATGTCCCAGTTCCTGGCTGCCAGACTTGTAGGTTGAGAAATTGCCTGCTGATCCATATCATCTGAGATCTGAGTTCCTTTAGTGAATCTCAAATTGAGCATCCAAATGCAGAAACATTCTGACTCATAATCACCGTGAGAGATCTTGGCCTAACCATGTCAATTAAGAATGGTAGGTCTCTAGTAAAAAAGAAACTTGACAGTGTGCTTCCAGTGACAGACATGATATTATTGGTCACTCATATTGTGGAATCATAGAATCAACCTGGTTGGAAAAGACCTTTAATATCATTAAGTACAACCATTCCCCAGCACTGCTAAGGCCACCACTAACCCATGGCACTGAGGACCTCAGCTATATGGTGTCTCAACACTTCTGGGATGGTGACTCCAGCACTGCCCTGGGCAACCTGTTCCAATGCCTGAGCAACCTTTGGGGAAGGAATTATTCCTCATCTCCATGTAAACCTCCCCTGGTGCATCTTGAGGCCATTTCTTCTTGTCCTGTCCCTTGTTCTTTGGGAGCAGAGACTGTTTATGAAAGATACACCCTTGTTTCACTTTGGAGATGTAAATCAACATCACTGTGAATTCAGGTACCTTGTTTGTCTGTGTGTTCATATTTTAGACTAATATTTGATGATATGTCCTTCAAAGGTCTCATTGAAGTCTTGGTCTTATAAGATTAAGTCTGCTAAATCACAACATATATGGGGTGCTAGAATATTTACACTGATGTTCTGCTATACTGCTGCACAGCAGAATATCAGTGTAAAAATGCTGTTGCAGCTAATAGACTTCAGCTTCAATACACTGTTAGCTGGAAGTTGTAGTCTATGAGTTTTAAAGAGGCTTTTTTTGATAAAACTAAAAGGTGTTGTAGAAGTGAAATGTGAACATTTTGGAGAAGGATGCAGTGCTATACATAATTTATTGGGCACTGTTTGTACAGTCAATTGTTGAGTTATAAATAAAATACAGCCTTAGAACAAAGGTGAAAGGGTAAAACTATGGGTAGTTATTTCCTCTATTTCTATTAAAAAAAAAAAAAAAGGAAAGGTTTCCAAGTTTGTTCAGTGACATTTTGGTTTCGTTATTGATATTCACAGTGTTGTGCCTATTTTTGGATGTATCGCATTGAAGACTTTCTTCTCTGCCATGCAGAGTGCCTTTTCCTCCAAGAAAATCTGCAGGCTGCAGAACTGTTCTTGAAGTTCAGTGAGCTGCCAAGGCACAGCCAAGGGGAAACCACAGGAAGGCAAATGAGCCTCTGCATACTGAATTTCCAGGTCCAAGAGCTACTGAAGGATAAACAGCTTGACTTGTCAACATAAGGTCCTTTGGTGTCTTGTTCCGGTTTATCACCTACCATCGCGGCAGCTTCCCCTGTCCCACTTGAAGCTCAGCTCTCATTTCTTTTAGGTAGAGGGCACTGAGGGTTGGGACAGAGAGCAGCTCCACAGCCTGCACTGGACTGATGCTTCCTGCCAACAGAGAAATCTCTTGAACTGGAGAAATGTTGAACCCATTTAAGATCCTTAAAAATGAGTTGAGTGTATTTAAGAATACAGTCTGTATACTCTTCAGAATAATTATAGGTCTTTGCATTGGTGCTAAGAATGAGGTGAGAAAGAGGTTCCTTCTTAGAAAGATAGAAGCTCTGAGCAGGCTTTGTGTCCATGGGGGAGGTATTTCCTGAATATGAGTAGGAATAGCACAGGCAGGCCTGATGAAACAACACAAATTAAAAATATCATTTTATTATAGGTCACAGGCTAAGCATCCCTTGCAGGTACTGTGCAGGAGTGGGAAGTGCTTGGTTTGAAATCTCCCCGTTCTCCTACGAGTGGTGCTGGTGCAGAGCTGCAATAGTGAGCAGAATCATTCTGGCTGCTGAAGACAAAAGACATGATCAATTTGAACTTCAGAGTGAAACATTTCCTAGGTCTGAGCCTGAATAAATTCTGGAACAGTTTAACAGGAAATAAGCTAATAATGGGATTTTACAGTATGCATTTCCCATATAAGGCATTGTAAATGCCTTATTTGAAATGTAGCTGGGTTTGTTTGCTGATCTTCTGGCTATTTTGGTGTAAATTGGGCTTCATTGTGATTATGAGTATTTTGCTTCATTCCAGGCTGAAGTGTTTCACCTCATTGCTGTCATGGTGGTCCCTGGATGGACCATTTGTACACCAGGCCAGGCAAGAGACCAGTTAACAGTTCCTCCTTGCTGCCTTTTGTTTGTGTTGGGGAGCTATTTCCTTTAGCCCTTGAGAGTGATGCATAGGAAGGGGAAGAGAGGTGGGAAGTGCCCGTCTTGGTGCTGTACATGCTTCTGAAAATAAGTTCCCCCAAATCTGATGTGGGGAAAGGAAGCCTGGGCTCCACGGAGCCTGCTGTCTCCCTCAATAAACAAAGGACTGGATTTGGGCAGTGTGCCCAAAGTGTTGGTGCAGGGTGTGTTCCCGTCCTTACTGCTCTGCCTGGCCTTTTAAGGATATGTGACAGTATGCTGGAGACCACAGTAAGGTGTGTAATTCAACGATGATTAATGAGCACAAGGCTCTTCTGCAGCTTCAGTGTTTCTGTAGCACTGGTCAAATTCCCTTCTCACAAGTAACTCACAAAGATTTTCAGAGTTTGGCCTCTTCTGCAGTGTGAGTACAGTCTCTTGCCAGCTCTTATGCTTTATTAATTTAGAGCCATCTACCTTTCCAAATGTGCTCTGTATTGTGGAACAGGTTTTGCTTGTAAATGCGAGGCCAGATGTTCAGAAGAGGAGAGCTCCTGTTTAGGCATCTAGCAGTTACTGCTGTGACACATACCAATTGCAGCTGCAAACCTGAAATCTGTCTTTTTGGACAGTAAAATACTCGGGCTGGCTAGTTTGTTTAGTGCTATGAGAAGTGGCCTGTATGCATATAATTCAGTTCTTTCAAAATAGAATGCACTGAATCACGGTCTCGCTTAGTTTTAAACCACAGCTTGTGCCTAACTAGCTATTTTGATTTATTGCCAAGCAGGGGTTCATTTTCCAGTTACAACTGACATTTTCCTTTTCTATTTCTGCAAAATCTGTTAATGGATGCTAAATGAAGCAATAAAGGTCCACTGGGTAGATAAGAAGTACGTCTGATTTATTAATAAATGTTTCTTTTTTTTCCCAGTGACATATTTGATGCCATGTTCCCCGTCACACACATCGCAGGAGAAACAGTCATACAACAGGGTAATTTTTCTTCTCATTTTTTTCCTCATATGTTTGCTAAGGTTGTGCAATTCACATCTCTCCATTTGATGTTTCACCATCTTTGCTTAACAGGAAGAATAACCATATTCTGAAAGCGTCCAAGAATTCATCTGTATCATTAGTTCACGGATGCAGGTCTTTTGCTACATGTGCAGAGCTCTCCTACAAAACCACAGTGGTAGATCTCTGCTGCAATTAAATGTAGATAAATAGCACTTAAAATTAAAATGTTAATTCCTTAACTGAAGATTGTCAGGAAGCAAACCACAGCTCAGAATGCATAAGGGTGGCACAGGCTAGCTGACAGCAATTAGAGTTGGAAAATATTTTAGGGTTGTTGGGAATATTCAACACCTCATTTTGTTGTGTCGTAGTTATCGCACTTGGCAACTTACGTGCATGCCTGCACCATGTTGTGGAGGACCTCATTATCCTCAGGCTGTATTAAAGCCTCTTGGGTGTTTACACTGAATGAAGTGTTGAATCAGTCGAGAGAGATAAATTAATGCAATTGAAAAATACTAATAGGAAGAAATTGTAATGATTTTATATCTGAAGGTAAATGGGCAAGGCTGTTTCTCTCTATAAGTAATCTGGTATAACAAACCTGTGCAAATATGTACAGGATTAAATGTGGAGATGGGAAATTATTGAATAGTTTAGTAGGCCTTCAGGAAACAATCACCTTCTGTATTCTGCTTCCAGGTGATGAAGGAGACAACTTCTATGTGATTGACCAAGGCGAGGTGGATGTAAGTTAACTCCTATAGTTTAGTATTTATTTTGAAGGTTCAGAATACAATTGTTTGCTTTGGAACACAGCTTGATTTAGGCATGTGCTGTGGTTCTGTCTCCTTTCTTCTTGAAATAGATTTCACAGGATTGATTTCATTACTTTGCTTTTGTTAAGTCATTTGTGCGTAATTTTATAATTGTCATGTTTTACGTCCTACCTTATTTGTCCATTCCAAGCAGGAAAATGTGATGTCAAACCCAAGCAAATGACATCTTCAGAACCCTAACCACACCTGGAGGTGTGCAGTCTTTGGCAGAGCAGGCCACCATGCTGGAATGCACCCGAGGGTTCAGATCAACCATAAGGAAAATATTTTCTTTAATCAGTTAGCGTAGCTCACATGTTGTTTGTTTTTTTCCCAAATTGAGATACAGCCTCAGGCAGTGAGTTTCATCTTATAAACCTCCATTTGCTTTTAAAATTAGGTCCAAATATATGAACAATGCAGCATATTAATAAAGCAGGGATTATTGTAAGTGTGAAGTGATCTGTTAGACCACAAAATGTTTGCAGGAGTATGCAGTGGTTTAATCAGCAAGTCTTTGAAAAGAAGCTTCTTTTCAGAACCAGCCTTCCAGAAAATCTGTTCACCTCTTATCATTTTTATCCCATGTGAAACTCAGCCATTTGCACCTTTGCTGCAAGTTTCTAATTTGACTGGATTTTCTGTGCACATCTTCACATACCCACAGCTGTTGGACAGGGCAGGCTTGCTCATTAGTAACATTGCTCTTCAGATGCCCAGATGACTTTTGTTTGGCAAATTTGAAGAAGAAAGTGATTTATTTTAAATCTGGGCAGGAGGCATACCTTCATTTTAGTGAAAGTTATTTTTTTTAGCAGTCTGTGTCAGGAGACCATCTAATTGGTATTGTTGGGAATTGAGAAACCTCACATACTGCCTTTGCCTCCTGCTCCTCAGGAAATCCGTCTGACTCACTGTTCCTATCAGGCATACCTCTCAATAGCAAACATTGCCACATCCACAGGGCCAGAAAATAAAAGAGCAATATTTATAGAACAGTGCCAAAACTTAGTTTTAAAATAATTGGTTAGGGCCTGATACTGAGCTTAATGAGTTCACTGGCTTTGAATCAGACCCAGAAACATATGTTGAAGTTACAGATTAATCCTCTTTAAAATTAGTTTGTACTCCCTCAAAACCTTTAGGAAAGCTTTCTTCAGCATTTGGCTTAGGGATAGTGAGGGACTGAATGACATTAGAAAGCAGCCTGTGAAACATTTGTAATTAATTGCAAAAAATATAATCTTCCATATGCACATATTGCTCTTGCAAAGCAGTGACAAAATGCAGCAAATAAATGTCCGTGGCCTCTTCAGGTTTGTTCTGCTTGTAAAACCATTGCCCAAGGTGGTCTGTGCATTTTCTGTAACTGGTGGTTGCCACTAATGGCCAAGGTGGTCATGGCTTCTCAAATGTTGAGAAGGACTTTTTTAGTTACTGTGCTTTCTGTCAGTAAGGTGATATCATAATTCTCTTCCCAGGTATGCTGTGGCACCTACTAAGAAACACCTTTACTGTGTCATATTAGTTGTATTTCAGAAGTTCTTCATGGTTTTATGGAAAGTTGAAATCTTTTCATAAATAATCTTGACAATAAATGGCCCAAGAAGAGACAGATAATTTTTTATTAATGTTTTTTTTTTTTTGAGTTCATGAAAATCTTTTGCAGAGTACTCTTCTATTTCCCAGAACAATCCAGGGATCTGTGAGGCTTCTGAGGTAGGATCTGGCATAAAATTTGAAAGACTGACACAGCGACTAAATGGCCTCAGAGTCACTGCATTGCAATTCTATGTTAGCTCTGAAGCTGTATAGATGGTTTTGAAAGTATTATCCCAGACCAAGCGAAGCACCAGTCCTCCTTTAAGCACATGAGCAATTCTGATGATTTCGATGGGACTCACTTTTTTGCTAGGCAAAGAGCATAGTGCACAACTTTGTTTTAATTTATCAGAGTTGAAGACTTGGTTTTGGTTTCTTTGTATTCCAAGTCATTTGTATATGATATGAGATACAGAATTTTTCTGCCTAGTCTTTGGGACTTACAACAGCAGATTTCCTTAGGAGTGAATGAAATAACTGTGTTTCTTTGAGCAGATTTCATAAGTATTCTCAGTCCATGATCCCCAAATTGCTAAAATCGGCTTACAGCTTATAGCTGCTAGGACAGATCAAAATGGGCTGATGTACAATAACATCATCCTGACACTTCTCAGGCACGCATACTGAGAGTTTTCTGACATGACCTGTGGGACAAATACATCTTAACAAGGCTTAAGAGATGTCATTTGGACTGAGCTTATTCCAGGGCCAAGCAAAGATCCTGACCCTCTAAGTTTTGCAAAACTCTTATGTGACCAGCTCTCATGCTGTCCCACTTCAGCATCCCACTTTCTGCATCCTGCTACGCTCTTCTGGCCATCTCCTCAGCTAGGTGCTCTCTTTTTCCTAAGGTTTTCTCACATCTTCAGCCAAAACACATGCCAAATTCCTTTGCAAGATTTTGTGAGACACAAGAAATGTCTGCTCATCCAGGACCAAGTTGCAGCTACACCCAGGTAGCTACAGAAGATACTTACATTAACTGCCTTTGCTGGGAAGTTACAGTGAGGAGGGTCCATCTTTCCCCCACAGCATATATTCTGCACCAGGGCAGTTAATGCAGGATAACTTGCTCCTGTGTAAGGCAGCAGCTCTCATACCCCATGGATGTGCACCACTACACATGCTCCATGTGTACCACTACATGTGCTCCAAGAAAAGAGTTCTTCCATTTTCTGGGTGGCAGTGCTAAAATCCTTATTGTCTGAAGAAAATTCAGACCGCTAGTAAGTGCTCTGCAGTTCATTTAAGCCTTGCCAGATACTTTTTTGGCATGCTTCCACCCTTCCCCATGAAAAAAAGCAATTTGGATAGTAGACAGTTGACCCTGTGACTTAAAGCCTCAAGCCATTTTCTGCCTACTTCAGCTGGTGTTGGCATATACATGGAGACTGTTAACCCCTGGCCAGGTTATCTGCCTTCATCATTTACTCGATTTCCACAAAAGTGGTAGGTATTCCAGGACTGGTAGATTCAAGGAGCAATGTACTCTGAACACATCATGATTGATATGCACCTGGGTTTTCCATACAGAATGCAAAGATGCACGTGAAGGATGTTGCCACCATAAAATTCCCAACCACTGGAATAAAGTCTTGGCAAAACTGAAAAAAATAAAACATAATCAGTCAAGAAAGCAGCCAAAACCAAACAGAAACCACAAATGAAGCCAGAATAATAAAATCAGTGTTTGGTGTTATGAGTTAAAAAAATGCAACATTTAGAAGTAATTTACTGTTATAGCTTTGGCATAGACTCCCCAAAGAGTAAGTAAGGGCATTCTAATATTTTCCCTTAAAAATAATCTAAGTCAAATTAGAGTACAATAAAATATTTTTAAATATATTACATTATCCTCAACTCTTTCTTAGGGTAGAAATAAACCTCATTAGCGTAGAATAAAGTATCCGTAAGTTTTCTTCGTGGTGTTACTGTAAACAGCCATGAAGACTGTGGGCAAAGGGAGAAGGGCACAAATTTTCATATGTAAAAGAAAGATTCAGAAATCCATAAGAGGTAGGTCTTGGAGAACCTGACTTTTTCATCTCTTGCTGTATACTACAGACGAGGTGTACTTTGACCAAAGCAGGCATTGGATGGGAAGGGGCATTATAGCATTGTCAGTCACAGTCTCTTCCTCATTAGCACTTCAGGCTCGATGAGAATTGTTAGCTCATGACCTGTCCCTGCAAATGGGTGAAGTTTATACTGTGTAGATGATGGCATGAGGCTTCAAGTCTTAGAGGTCAATTGTCTACTGGAAGCTTTTCTGCTCAGACAAATGTGAATGTATGCCAAAAAGTAGCTGGCAGAGCATAAATTATAGTTTCCAGTGAAGATGTTGGAAGTACCTGCTAAAGTATGTCTTGCAAAAATCTCTAATCCATATTTCTAAATATAAAACTGACTTCCTGTTTATTATTTTAGTCTTGCAACCTCACATTTTTTACTTTAAAAAGCACTGTCAACTATCCTTTTAAAACAGATGTAGGGTTTTTTTAGACTCAACAATTTCCCATTCCATTTAATGTCACAGCAACTTTCTCTACAGTCATTCTCAGGTTTTCTTCTTGTAAAACAATAGCAGCCAAACTATAGTATGGTGAAAATCAATATGAAAACTTCTCACTGTTTTCTCTAACTAAGTTCTGTATTTACTGTATAAATCTGTATGTGGAGCGGTACTTGAATACTGTGGGCAATAGGTAAGATTATCTTTTGATTGTAGGTCAGATCTTCTTGAAGCCCTTATTCATAAATACAAATTATCTAATTTGTGTATACAAAGATGAAAATCAAATGGTGGTTTATGTGAGAATACTGTTGGATTTTAGAAGTAGGTATCCTGTATGGTTAGATTTCATCGATTGCTTTTGGTTTAAATTCTCCCAGCATTAATGATCTTTCTAATTTCAGAAGGATGCTTTTTGAAATTTGAAACAGAAGCTTTTAAAGTTTGGAGGTTTTCAGCTTGAATTTTTAAGGCAGTCTCCAAGTTCATATATTTATACTTCAGAAAAGCAAATTCATCCTACAAATAAAGCACTGGCTTTATTTGCAAAAACTACCCACATATAAATACCCTTCATGTCTCAGGCTTGCTTATATTTCCAAGAATAAGTAAACCTCATCATCATTTTTGGATAACAAATATTAAGGTTTGACAAGACACACAGCACAAATTATTACAAACAGATCCAAGGGAAGGAATTTAAGATCTGAAAGTTGCAGTGCCTGGAACAAATTAGATTGTCCACATAGATCAGAAAGTGGCAGCAAAAAAAAAAAGAACCAAACAAGCACAAAAGCTTAAAGTTAACTTGAAATCAACAATACAAATTTAAAGGTAAGTTCACTCCAATCAAGCTCAGAGATAGATGTTCATATCATAGCTTCAAAGTAAAGTGGATATATTACTGCTCCTGGTAAGGTTACTTTATGCTTCTCTAGACAACACCAAGATGAGTGAGGCCAAGAAGCATTCTTGCTGCATTGAGCATTGTGTGTTTCATTGCATTTTCTCACCCGGTTAGTGCCTATGCATATCACAGCCCATGAAGAAAGGAACTGCTGATGTTCTTAGGAGACTTTTCCCATTTGCCTCCCCCCAGAATAATGAATTGAACCAAGGTGTGTGATTTTCAAGCCCACAAAAATTGCAGGGCTCATACTACATGCTAAAAACCAATAGAAATATGAAGTACTTTTGATCTGTGGAAAGAAGGTGGTCCTGATGACTTGGTCATATTTGGGCATCTGAAGTTCTACATTCTTCAGCTGCACAAAAGAAGGTTCCTGTTCTTATGGAGCAGTGATCAACAGGTTAAGTAACAATTAGGAATAGTTCACCTATGTCCTCACCACTTTATGAGAGCTCACAAATGCCTAAAACTGCCTGAGCCAAAACCTCAGCCCAGCATTTTCTAGGATAAAGAAGGATATCATCTGATCTGCTGCCATATAACATTGGCTTTCATAAGCTGTTCTGAGCCTAAAATAGCTTTACTTCCCACACCTTACAAACAGAGCTACTTTCCTTTCTACTTCTTTTTTTAAAACCTATTTTAAAGGGATTCATAGTGGAGCTGAACTCTGTTAAAGGGCAAAATGGCTTTTTAATGTGACATCAATGCACTTTAACTTCATAATGAAGACAAAATTTGGCTTAGGCCTTTTCAGAGAATGAAATGCAGTGATTTTGCCCCTAGAAAACAACACTTGCTCTCAAGATGTTTTCTCTTTTGGAGACCGATATTCCAAATGGCATTTTTATTGGGGGAGTGAACGCTGGACCCAGAGACTGTCAGATCAGTGATTTGGTTTCACCTTTGAGTCCCTTAAACCTTACACCCTTAGGGTGGAGGAATGGCCGTTTGTGTAAACTGTTTACAGGAGAGATGTCAAACATGTTTTGGAGAGTCCAGTCAAGTACAACAGCAAAATAGAAGAAGTCTTAGGGCAGTTTAGTAGGAGCCTCTCTCTGTAATGACCATGCAAAAGTAAATGTCCATCCTTCACTTGCTCTTAGTTTTACCAGTGTAATGACCCTCTCTGGGCTGCAGTCTTATCATGAATACAGCTTTAAAAGAAATGTCACTCTATTGCTTAAAAAATACATGTTGGAATAAGTTTATTTCCCACTTGTAATTCAGACCCTTCTGCAGTAAAAAAACCTGTGCTTTTCAAGAAAGGCGCATATAGAAACACGTGTATTTTTGGTGTGCTGAAAAAGAATCAAGGATGCAATGTCAGTTGGCATTCAGGGTGTGGTACAAAACTTATCTGAATTACTATATTTTGCACATGGCCTCCTGGGGACAGGAATTACTGTACTGTAGCAAATCCATAGTCCTGCCAGTGAAATCCTTACAGAAAGAGGCTATCCCAACTTTCAAATAGGCATCTGGACAATTTTTCAGTGGATTAACTGCGTGTTAAGTATTTCATGCATTGTCACTATGTTACAAGCCTTTCAGAATCCAGATTTTATTCATCCATTTCTCCTGCTTGTCTTGTAGAAATAGGACCCACAGTAATACCTGCTTTTTTCACTAGAAAAGTGCTTGGGTTTTTGTGGCGTTTTAAAAAGTTCTTTTTTTGCTTTCATTTTTTTCATCATGAGGAGAATCAAAAGTAGATTCAGTGTTGTGTGAGGTTTTCTTTCTGTGGTGAGTGTGAAAGTTTGAAAGGAGAAGCTGTTATTCTCTTGTGTGGTATTCTCCAATGTGACATTCGTCCTGTTGTGGTGAAGAAACGAAGCTATAGGTTTTGTGGCTTTAGTTCTTTATTGGCTGCCTGCTACCACCTGTCTGGGATTATTTTTATCCTTAATTTTTGCCCTTTGATCCCCAGATGCTCCAGGAGCACCAAGAGCCACAACACTGCCTGGAGTTCAGCAGTGATGCTGATACTGCTTCTTTTCAGCTGATACCCAAGAGGTCTCTTGATCAGCTGAACTGCTCCATGGCCTCATCCATCTCCTACTGAGGCAGCATTTCATTACCTCAGTAGAAGCTGGATCAGATCTTAATTGAAAATTGCTAAGATAAACTAGGATTGATTCCAGCTGTAGTTTGTAATACACCTTTTCATCATAAAATGAAGAGAGAAGTAAAATTAATACTGACAGCTTGTTGAATTTTGACCCTAATTTATTTAGTTTGGTCACTGTCTTTTCTCACACCCAGCTTGAGCACAGCTCTAATTCGTGTATGTTATAAGATGTGCTAGTCTGTTACTCATTAATTGGTAATAGGTTTCTGCTTAGAATGACAATACCTATGTATTTTCTTCACAGTATTTTCTTCACAGAGCTTCCAAACAAATGAAAATCATTCTGGTTGATTTCTGCTATTATAAATGTAACAGATTGGGATATATTCTGCACTGGATAAATGCACACGGTTCTTCCTACCCTCTAAACTCACAGACACATTAACAGAACAAACGGTTTATTGTGTAGGTTTGTAACAGCAAGCCTACAAGCAAACTGCAGAATACACAATCCATACCAGTCTTTGAATACACTATTATGGCTCATGAGTTATACTGTCCATGAATAGTGAAGAAAACGCAGCCCAGTGGAAGGCACCAGCATGAGTCTCCCTCTCTGGTGAAGGTATTACATGGCTCTGAAGTGTAGGAATTCTTCTCAAATTAGGCATCATCCTGGAAAAACAGTGATAGTGGTATCAATCCAGAGCATGTTTTGAGAGGGTATGTTATGTATATAGGCTGTGGGTTAGATACTGCTTCATAAGTTTTGTAGAGCTGATGTTAAAGACAGAGAGTAATTTTATATATAGCTTCTCAAGTCCAAAGCACTTCATAGTTTTCACTAAGGTAGAAAGAGATCTCAGTCATTGTATTTAAATTATTATTGGAGGCTTAGGGAAGACAAAAATGTTCCTTTTCAAAAGATATTTCCCCGATTTAACTGTTTTACATTTCATGGCCATGGTGCTTTTCAGCAAACCTTGTTACATATATCAACAAATCTCCTTCCTTTCAAGTTTGACAGTGTTCATAAAAAGCCAAAGTTGTGACAGTTCTGCATGCTGACTCTCTGAACCTTGAACCCAAGGGGAAAAACATAATGCCAGTTAACCATAGGAGCTGAAAACTGAGAGAGTAAATACAGTCATTGTTCTGAAGCAAGACAACTTGAAATTCTGTCCACAGAGCAGGTTGTTGCCCTCTTTGGGGTCTAACTGTGGAAACTGTTACACTCTTGGTTTTCCTTCTTTGTTTCCAGCATTGATGATTAGAAAGGAAATTGCTAATTGCTTTTTAGGTAACTGGCAGCAGGAGGAAAACTGCAAGTCCCTTAATTTGTTTTGTGCCCTGGTAGGTTTATGTCAACGGAGAGTGGGTCACGAGCATTGGAGAAGGAGGCAGCTTTGGGGAGCTGGCTTTGATCTATGGAACACCCCGGGCTGCCACCGTCAAGGCCAAGACAGATCTCAAGCTCTGGGGCATCGACAGAGACAGCTACAGACGCATTTTAATGGTAAGTTTATGGAGAAAGGCTTGTTTGTGGAGTTTATATTTTTTACTTTCTTTTGTAGTGCCAGCACTTCTGTTCTGTGTTCAGGGTACATTAATGGTAGAAGGTTGTGTAGTGTGTGTTCCTACATAAAAGAGAGAGGATATGACAATAACATTGGGTAACTAAATTAAGTGAACTGAAGGAGAAGGGGACAAGATTCAGCGGAAAGATGCTGAGTCAGAAATTCAATTGAATAGCATTATATGTAACTGCTATACATGAATGAAAACCTCAGGAGGCCTCCATTACCCACTGGAGCTGTGCATATCTTCTTATCATGAACCTCAGAATGTTTTTCAGCCCTACCACTTGCTTTTGAAGTCTTTGTCTGAACTTGTGTTGTACTCTTCAAGGCAAGCAATACAAGGTAGATACATCTCCCCTATAAAAAAGTCTTGGTTGGATTGTGCCCTCCATCTTCATTAGCCAGTACACACCACATGTATTGTGGGGTGGTAGCTGCTAATGATTCGTTGGTGTGCTCTTTTCAAGCTTCCTCATCTCTGCAGACCTTCTGGGTACCTGGGGTGTGTGCTGGGTTATGAATTTGTTGTTGGTTCTTGAGTTGTTAGTTTATAATGGAAACTTTGTCAGATAATTAACTTTAGAAACATCGCAATGTTTCTAAAGTTAATTCTGTTTTTTTAATGAGCGTGTTTCCAATGTCCATGTGCATATCTTCCTTCTCCATAGAACAGTTGTTTCATTTTGATAATTAACAGACATAACTCTGTGTAAAGCTTCTTTCTCAATAGGACTTGTCTCCAAAATCTGCATTGTTTCATTCTGAGCTGAAGGAAATGGTGCTGCTCTGAGAAAGATAAAGGAGTGTGCATTTTGAAATCATCTGTATTTCTAGTGGATATCATGGATAACATAATAAACAGCAGAAGAATTGAGATTTTGCACTTAAATGATTAGTTCTTAAGCAATAGAGTGTGAGAGCGATCTTTATGCCATATGATAACTTCCGGGTGTCTGTATGAAGCATTGCTGATTTTCAGTCTGTATTTCATAGGTTGAGTTCTGTATCACATAAATGAACATCACATGTCATGTAGGAGAGTAAGTTGGATTGATTTTACTCCATCCCAGAATATTCAGGCTGATTGCTCAAAGACAAAATACAGTGAAATGTACTGTCTTCTGTCTTGTGGATAAGCAGGATGAATAGTTTTGAATGCTTCCCAGGGCAGGGAAGCAGGCAGTAGTAACTGAGACCTTTCTGCACGGTATTTCTTAAACAGAGAGTATGAGAATTTCCTAACAGACTTAAGAGACACATGCAGCTTATTTGTCCTATGTCCTGCACAGATACAGTGGAGGGGTGTCAGGAATAACTAGTCTGATGAATGAACCTGCTTGCTGCAAGGAAGAAACTCAAGGTATAAAAGAGAAGGAATGTAGGAGCAATAAATGTTGGGGCAAGACACATACTGCTTGTTTTTTTAAGCATAGCTTTTTACAACTGCCTGTAACCTTGCTACTAAAGAATTGAAGGCCAGATTCATAGTCATCATAGCCTAGAGGTAATTTCAGTTTTAAGCGCTGATGAAAGTAGTGGAACCTAACATCATGCAACACTGGGAGCTTTCAGGTTTGGTTGTGTGTCCATTACCATCTGATAGCAGCCTTTAGAAGATGAATATTTGATGCAGAGATGATATATTACTAAAAGGTCTTAAAGTCCCAAGTGGAAAAGACTGGTTTTACTGCTAGCTTTACCTATGCATGCAACTTGAATATTATGGATATACTTCTATTTCATTCTAGTGTAGTGCTAAGTGCTTTTCAAATTATTTTACATATTCTCTGAACCAGTGACTCCTGTATATTTCCGAGCAATCTCAGTTCCTGCAGTTGATGAGACCTTTAACTTTACATGGAGGAGTTTTCTCTCCCTCCTGTGTTTTTTCAGTTGAGGTCATTAAAAATTGGTGGTCTATTGCATTACATTAGATACCTAGCCAGTGTAGTTGTACCATTCTTCATACTTAGGAAATTTTTCAGGTAGCATAGTGAATTAATTGCTTCAGGTATAGAAAATGTCTAATTTTAAGTGCTGTCCACAGTAAATGCAATTTACCCATCCAGACTACATGAATTCTGTCATCTTTTCATATATTTGTAGGTTCAGCGTGCATAATTTCTTTGCTGTAGGTGAAATGAGACACCTGTCTTTGTGCATTCGTGTGAGGGCAGGTTACAGTGTCTCTCTGCACATTTCCTCAAGCTTAAGAATTAATTACATCATGTTTCAGTGCCTTCATTTCATACTTGAAGCTAACTCCACCATTACATGGCTGGGTTTGCTGTACTCCGTTTCAAGATGTAGTAGCTGCTTTTCAAGTCACAGAAATGTGGTTTCCTGACATCTAGCCACCACTAAGCTTTTGCTTCTAGAGAGCTGCTAGATATTCTGGATGTAGAAAGATATCTTCTAAAATACATCATTTAGGATGGTTTTAAAATTTGAGAGTGAGTGGGTTTTTCCTTTGCATTTTCTGTTTGCAAATACTTTTGTCCAAGGGATCAGTGACCTTTTTCTTCCAAAGATATTGGCTGGTGTTTTTTTTTCTGTAGTTAGATAAAGCTCCTCCGTAGCCCAAGATATTTTTTGCTTTCATCTGCATTCCCTCCTGGCCATGACCAGCCCCATGTTTTTCTCAGTCTAGTGTCGAAATTTTATTCACATTGTAAATATTTATTTGCAAATCATGCCTTCAGATCCACACTTGCCAAAAAGATTTTATCCTGTCATGAGCCACTTGATTCTCTATCTCATTTCTTCTTGCAGACTCTGTTTTGATTCTTTACTTTGTATTTGGTAATTTCTAGTTTCATTTCTGCATAGTGCCATTTTCCCTATGTATGTGTCTCATTGCTCCTGACTGCTTTATGGTATGGATAAAATGCATCCGTGGAAGTTGGGAGTTTGTCTTTTTTTTGTGGATGGACAAAGCCTGATGCAAAAAGTTCCTGATGGCTTTTAGTTAAACTTGTCATCCATTTATTATTTGGTCTGTCCCAAAGGAAGTTTGTTAAAACAGGTATATTTCTTTGTATTTCATTGTCTCAGTTTAGGTACCCTCATGGCTTGAAGGTCACATTCAAGTTTGTTTTAGCAGCTGTGATGACTGTGAATGCTGGAATACTTTCATCAGGATTTGCAGTGAAATTGCTTGGCTTTCACTGGAGTCCTTGACAAATTATTATACCATGAAATTCATTGTACTAGATGGATTACAAAAACCCACTTGAACACGTTCTCTTTGCAAGCACATTCACACATTATCCGTCCATCTGTGTGTTCCATTTATTTCATACAATTATCTGTTCTGAGCTGCATACTTTTCACTCTGCAGATTTTTTGTATGTGTATGTTCTCTTGCACACACACACACACACTTATGTATGTGTTCTGTATTTATTTACTTACATTCCTCTGGGAGAGAGGCAAAGGAATTTTTGCCATAGGATTCTCATGTAATTCAGTTGGTGAAATGTTGCTACTCTCTTCTTTGTAGTTGGTATTCAAGAGCATCACAGAGTGGGGAACGTCCCAGGGTAGTACAATATTTATATTCTAAATATAGCAAATACCACAAATACCAGAGCAGTAAATGTCTGTATCCCAACATCAGATTGATCCCCCTGACAATTCAGTTCCCAGACTGAGGAAATTTGAAGTATTAATTTCTTTTAATTTCTTCTTTAAGAAGGCTTGATTCAGAATGATTAACTATCCTCTTGTTCCCATGGTCCAGGATACCTGGCTCTGAGAGCAGAGTTGTGTGGGATACAATACTTTTTGCCTGTTTGATAAACTTCTTTGCAGAAATGAGTTATAATATTGGGATGCAAGTCATGACAAATCAAGTTAGCTAGTTGCTAATGTCATGCCTCATTTTCTTTATGGTATTATATATTAAGAAGGATTTTATGTTGCCATAGAATGTAGGTTGCGTGGTGGCCAAAACATAAAGTCAATCCGAAACCTGCAATCCATCCAACTTCTGTGTGATACAGTACCAGGGTCTTGTCAGCTCTTTTGTTTTCATGTCCAGTGTGCATGGTGACTCTTTCATGCTCCTATAAGAATATACACCCAAAACGTCATTCAGTGTCAGGTTTATGCAGGGATTAAATGGACTGGAGCACTCCAGGAGGCCATTCTGGCACCTCCTGCCAGAACTTTACTATTTGATACTTAGGCTGTGCTTTGCCTTTCGGTAGCCATTCTTCTTAGAGAAGGTTGGAGTTTCTAGGAAGGACCTGATCAATTCTACCTATAAAATTGAAGCAAGAAAGCAGACATAAAGAGTGCTGGAGGGGCAAAGCAAAGAGGCAGGCAGAAGGGAACAAAGACAGAGACTGAACTGGAGGAATGGGAAGAAAAACTGGAAGAAATCAGGGAAAGTGAAGAAAGGGCAGCTGGAAAAGAAATGCAGCAGTACTCTTCAGCAAGACCTGTTATAATCTGTGGGGCATTCGTTTTTCCTAGCCTGTCTATTGCTTAAGCTAAGCCTAGGGCTTGCTGCATTTTTAAGTGTCCCTAAAACTGGGTTTGAGCTCTCTTCTGGTTGTATTTGGCAAATGCAAGTGATCTCGTTTCTTCTTGAGACTGTTTCAGGGAGGAGCACTGCAGCTTAGAATATTAATGAGTCTTCCTAGTTAGCGGAAACCACTGTCTTTATGAAGATGAGCTTGTTCATGACAGCTCAGAACCAGGGAGAAAGTGAACAAAGGAATGGGGGGAGAGCGAGAAGCAGTGACTATTGAAATAAGATATTAATAGGTTAGAAAAATGAGAATTAATAAAGACTTTTTAAAACATGCCATCAAGAACCCTGCCAGTGCAGAATTATTCATGTACATTTACTATTGTTTTTATCTGGCTCAAGCAGTAAGAGTTCTACTGCCTCCCTTGGGAAACTTCTGCAAGAGAATAATTCCTATGTAGGGAAAATTTCTTTCATATTGAACTTAAATTAGATTTTCTTAATTTTCTCCTATTACTTTGAGTTGTGTCAAGTTATACTCTACCAAATTGCCTTCTCCTGTCATCTATCTGTAGATGATTATCACTGTCTACTTAAAACCCTTGCAACAATGCATGCCAGCTATGAGGATGCCATACCTATGATCCTAATGTTGAACTAACATCTGCAGGCTGAATTTGGTTTGCTGCTTTCTTACCAGCCCTTGCCAAGTGTTTTAGCATTTTTCAGACTTTGTTTGGTTTAGGAACACTTTTCTGGAGAAGAGGTACCAAAATAGAGTGTAGCATGTCATGCACCATCATATCTGAGCCATGGAGATGAAGCCTCTAAACTTCATTCCTAGATGATGTCTGAGTGGATGACCAAAATAGCCTTTGCTATATTCTTGTTGCAGTCTAATGCTGCAAACCAGCTCTCATCTACTGTCTTTAACTCTTCTTCAGCTTTACACCTCTCCAGTCTTCTTCTTTTCCTCAAACATCTGTGCTTTGGATTGTTTTTTCTTTGCATTTCTTAGCTGCATTTTCCAAAGGGAAGACATTCTATTATTTTCTACTCCCATTTGTAATGTCTCCAAATCCTTTCTTGTATTTTCTTGTTCTGGCAAGCTTTCATACTATCTCCTATTCTGCAGATACCATTACTGTCTGATTTGTTGCTGCTTCTAGAAGATCCATGAAAATATTGCATGCAAACAAACTTAGCACGTGTCCCAGGACACATGTTGATTGACAGTTCTGCAGTGACTTGAAAGGTAGGGATAGAGATTATGATGGTTTTCCTACCTGTGGCCTCACAAGTTGGGTAAAGCAACTAGACCAAATAAGGCAAGTATAAAAAAGAAATCAGGAGTCAGAGGTGACATTATGCCTATGGGAAGGGATGAAAGGGGAATATTAGGCTGACCAAGGAAGGTGGGAACTAGGCATGGGGAAGAAAATATAATACCAAGGAAATAAGCACATGCTTTGGTTGTTTATAAGAGTTCTGCTGTGCTGTTTTTAGCTTACATTAGTGTTCTCTCAGAATCTCTTCCTCTCACTCTACTTGTGAAAGCTTGAGCAGGAAAACACGCTGAGGTGAAAACAATGTTCATGAGAGTGAGCCAAGCTGCTTCTTTCTGGAAGAGAAATTGGGATATGGTGGTGCCTATTGGAATCCAGCTTTGTCTGCTCTGAAAATGCAGAGAAAGCTTCTGTGCCTGCCTAGGCACCCTTAGGTGAAGCTCTACTGTCGGGTGGCTCATACCACCCTGGAAGCTGTTGTTTCCCTCCTTCAGAGGTAAAGGGTTGGATGGAGCCGTCCTGCAAGTTGAGTCCTGAGCCATCAGTTGGATCACCTTGGGTTTCAGTACATGTGCTGTGAAATGGGACTCGTAAGCCTCAACCATTAGTTCTTTCCTAGGCTCTTGTTCTCCCCTACCTTTGTGGTATCATTCTGAGGCATGACAGTGTAGCTATGCATTAAGTGGAGTCTCACTGTGGTTCTACTATCACAATACAAAAGAAATGATAATAGCACATATAATTAATTCTTTCCACTTCAGTTTTGCTTTTACACTTGTCTTCATGGTGGATTCTGTACCGCTGCCTAGCTTATTTTAGCCAAGATGTAACACACCCGTTTTCCTGTAGGAGTGATGGGCTCTTGCTCTCTAGGCCAGATGGGATGCCTTCAATTCCTACCTTCCTGGATCTTGTCTGCATCTCTAAATACTCAAGAGTTGTGGTCAGGTGTTGCTTACGGCTACTGATTACTGCTTCTTAAAATTCATCTGTATCCGCAAGTCATTTAAAAAGCATTTTCCACATCTATCCTTGGGTGCTCCAGCCCATCAAACTAAACCACCAGTCTGGTTTTCCACAGCTGTCAATTTTGCTGGTCTTGTTTCCACTCGATTGCAGGGAGGAAAGCAACAACTGCGCAGTGTCCGGTTTTCCATGCTCTGTCTTGCAGCAAGCTGTCAGGATCTGGCATGGTTTGCACAGCCTCCTCCGTTTGAAGTTCTTGGGTGTTTTTTTTTCCTTTCTGGCACTTCAAATGCTTTCAGGGGCTCCCAAGGTTGAGAACCAGGTTTGTCAGACAGCAAGGTCAGGGAAGGGTTACCGATGCTATCACTGAGGGGAGAACTGTCATCACCAGAGTCAGAAATTATGAATGGGGTGCGGAGGAGGAGAGCTCAGTAGTGAGTGCTGCTGCTGCTGATGCAGAGGTACTTGGAAAGAGTGGCAGCTCTTGAAGGTGCTGTTGCTGTTTTGGGGCAAGGGTGGCCCCAGAAGAGGGATGCAAATGGGAGTTGTCCCAGAGGAGAGCATCCAGCAGCTTCTGCAGGTGCTGCAGTCAGAAGCTGGAGCCAAAGCCTGTTGGTATTGTTGGAAAGATTCACTTCGCTTTGGTGGTCCTTGGATTAAGCTGCACCTGCACAGTGTGTGTAGGAAGAGGGATGATGTCCAATTCTTAGTTATAGCATTGCACTTGAATACACCAGCCTTCCCATTTTCATACTTAGAGCATGTCTGTATGCTTTCACAGTGGAGAGTGAGGTATTTCTTCTTTTCCTTCCTCTATCCCCACTTCCTGCATTTGCTTTCTAGCACTTACCAGTGCTCGCGTGAAGGAGGAATAGTGAAGTGTCTCTTTCTATGGCAGACATTTGCTTCTGGCAAACATTACCTTTTCTGCCCCACGTAAGAGCAAATGCAATCTTTATTTCCCCTTTCTTCAGAAGATGAATGTGTCATCTTTGTGCTATGCTCCTCCTTTGTAGATCTGACTAGTAAGCATCAGGCAACCTTCAACATCCACAGGGACTCTACCCAGGCAGAAACTATGCAGGCTGTCATGTAACAGTGTGGAATAAACAGCATGGTACCAAGGAAAACTCTGGATGTCGTCTTTGGTGCCTGGGAAGGTTTTGTTTTCAAGTCATTTGTGTCACTGCAGAAGGAGCTGAGGATGAATTATTTTTATGTTGGTAAAACTGCATAGTATTTATTCATACCTGAATAGCCTTCAAAAATGCATGCTGGAATGGCTACTTATGGTTTTTGTCTATGGTGTGCAAACACTATGTTAGCAGAAGGCATCTCAGTAATTTATCACACAGTAAAATCTTAGTTGAGTGGGAATGACTATTGGTAGCTGCATATACACTGATGGGTTGTCTGCTCCAAAATGCTTAAATCTTGTTAAAGTAATACTATAAACAGGTTGCTCAACAGTTACAGTGCAGGTAACACTATTCAGAATATAAACCAGGCTTGCAGATAAAGGCTCTTAGCCTTATTAAAGAGGTTTTAACCTAAAAGAATGGTACCCATGAGGGCAGACATTTTAAGTTTTATCCTACTTTGTCATTGTAAATTCCCTTCTAGCAGGGCCTCACTGGCAACAGGATACATATTGAATTAGCTAAACAGTTAATTGATGAAGCTTGGGATTTAAAATGAGCGCCTGTAAATAATGGATGCAGTTAATCCACAGTGTCCAGTAACACCAGTGAAGTCAGTGAAATTACACCAGCATTGAATTTGATTCCTTCTGTCTTTGCTTATCAGCAATTCAACTTGCCCAGACATTTTATGGGGAAACATTTGCCTTGGGCTGTTTATACTGGCTATGCTTTAGATTTGGAAAGGGAGGGAAAAAAAAGAGCAGCTGTAGGAAGAAATCACAAAAATACTTTGTGTAATGTCTTACCTCCTTTTTTCTCTCCTTTAATAACAGGGCAGCACACTGAGAAAGCGGAAGATGTATGAAGAATTCCTGAGCAAGGTCTCCATTTTGGGTCAGTTGCCCTTTGGACTTGCCTTTTAGTTCCTGTGTTATACATGTTGGCAGAATGAATTTTTGTCTTTGATAACATGATGAAAGCAGTGGTGGTCAAACAGAAGGTCTCGTGGTTGCATTGTTTCAGAGGGAATAAAAGTGTAAAGGGTCCTTTTTAGAACTTGTTTTTCTTGTTCTCTCTTATACACTGAACATGCCCTGGAATAACGGTTGGACTTGATGATCTTAAAAGCCTTTTCCAGGCTACCTGTTTCTGTGGTTCTATGTGTTTGAAGGGCAGACCTTTCCTTAAATATGGGAGCAGGCATGCACTGGTAACCTTTTAGTAGCTACTGTTGCAGTAAAGATCATATGGATGGAGGAGAAAGCAGTGCAGAGATATGAATTTGTCATAAAGTCTAGTTACATCCTCCCAGGTCACAGGTAAGAAGCTTTTTTCCTGCAAGAATACTGTATTTATGTGCACTGAACAGAGTAACCTTACAAATCAAAACTGACTTCTTTTTTTTTTCCTTCTTCATATTTTACAGCCCCTGTCTCACATTCTTAAAACATCTGTTTAGCTTCTTGGGCTTGGATTTTGTTTCCCTTTGATTAATGTGATAGCCACAAAATTTAGACATGTTCTTGATGGCCTTCAGTAGGAAAAACAACAAACCCATAATGCCTGACCAATCAATCACCATTAGGAGAACAAAAGCTTCTCATAAGGAGGACAGTGTCAGACAGGACAATGAAATGTTGATTCTGGAGGAGAAACATCATGTTTCTGTGGGGCTGTTTTGAAAAAAAAAACAGTTCAGGATTCATTTGCTATCTGAAGTATTTATATTTCTACTTAAGCAGTTTCCTTTTCTTGTTTATAGTATTCATTTACCATTCAAGATGAGGTACCTGAAATATGAGAGTGTCTTAGTGGAAATATACTTGAACTTCTGAGAGGTACAATCCATGAAATTTTCAATTATATTTGTATGCTTAAAGCAAGTATATTGCTCACTTATTAATGAAGTTTTCATCATTTAAATGCCTTCTTTTATGCCCAGTTTAAATCTTCCTAAATTAAGAGCACAAATTATACCAAATTACAATGAGTATTTAAAGAAAAAAGGATCTCTGCACCTGCACTAATGAGGAGCAATTACAACAATGAGACATCTCAAAACAATTTCAGAGTAGAAAGGTTATTCAGAGATGTGCTTCCTTAAACATGCGGTTTGCAATGTAATTATATCCTAGTTTCTAGTATGGCTTTTGAATCTCAATAAAAAAAAAGAGGAAGGACTTCAAGATTTGAACCTTTTTTAAAGATGGAAAAGCAGTGGACAAAATAACACATCATTTCAGGAACATGGAGAATTTAGGTGAAATGTGTGACGATCTGTTACACATGGCTAAAAAGTAGATGACACCTGGGAAACAGAAAGCTATTTTTGAAATCTCAACACAGCACTGAGGAGTCCACTTCAGTTCATGCCTTAATGTGGACAGAACTCAGTGATTTCTTGGTGGAAAAACCTCTGCCTGCTTCTTATGTATACATTTTTAAGGCCTGTCTAATGTCTGTGACTACCCCTATAATTGTAAGAGTCATATTTTTTTAATAATCTGAGGATTTTTTAGATTATCAGTAGCTACTGTTAGTATATCAAACAAGGTATGAGAAAACTAATGGTTTAAAATCTTTCTTCTGGAGTTTAATTAAATGTCAAGCCAAGAATTGATATGTACAACTTGGAAATTGCAAAAAATTGCATAGAGTCTCCTTCATTTGATGCCTGATTTTAATTCTGCAGCTAAAACATTAGTAGTTTTATCATGTACAATATTCTGTATAATGCTCTGTTGCTCATTAACAAATGTATTTGTAGTGGGACAGTTCCCTTATGCAAAAGAGGGGCACTTTGTGACTAGATCTAGAATTAGCTCTGAATTTTTCATAAAGCCAACTGAAGAAGTTTCAAGAGACTTTTTCTTTTCATTGTTAATTACATAGTTCTATTTTTTTTTTTCTTTTTTTAATGAAAAAGCCTACTCTAGTCTGCATGAAAGAGTTTTATGCTTATTTTTAGTTGAACAGACCACTTTTTGAATGTTGCATTGACAATATGGGCTTGGTCTTTGACATTAACGCTTCTGCACCAAAGGTCACAAGTGCACCAGGAAAGTGCATTAGTAATATAGGTGGGGAAAATGCTAGGAATAATAATTTCCCTAACAGCAACAGAAAGTGGCATAAAACCATGAGACGTATGTCTGTTAGGCAACTCAAAACTTACCTTTGGTGCACTGCATACTTTGATCTGATTCTGCTGCCAGACTCAGTGTGCACTTCTAAGCTCAACCAAAAGGCATTTTAACTTAGAAAGAACAACTCTTTCACCCTCAGACAATACTTTTAAGCAATATTTTTGACAAACTGGGGAAATGAGATTCTGAGAGAACAGCCCAGAACCTAATCCTGGTGTCAGAAGCCATGTCTTAACTTACATTAGCTCAAAAATTCATAGTAAGAGCCAGCAGAGCTCTAGTACATGAATTTTAGCCCTGTTTTTTGAGGCAGTAAAGGTTATATCATTGTATCATCTGTTTCTTTTAATAACTTTTAAGCCTGTCACTTCTTTCAGTCAAATCTGATAAAAGTACAGAAGTTCAAGTATAATTCATTGCCTTGAATTCTCATGCAAATGAGTAGAGGAGAGAGACAGGTTGGCCCCCCTCCTCTCCCTGAAGGCAAGGCAGGTAAAATTCATCCCTTAGCACAGATCCCAGAGGAGGAAGGCAGTGGGAGAGTGAGCAGCCCTGAAGGAGCTGTCTTTTGTTGTCTTTTGCAGGCTGTCTTTTACTGTGTAGGTATCATAGGGATTTGTGGCAGCTGCAGGTGCGTGATAAAGACCTATGCAAGGGAAGCAGGCTGTGTTAGCTCCATTACTCATAAAACAGACCCATATTTTTTTCTTATTGAAGTTTACTTTGAAGTTTTATAACATCTCTCTCTAAGTGGAGGAATGAAAAGAAAAACTGTAAACCATCCTGCTGGCAAGTGAAACAGAGGTGATGCTTCAATCATCCATGTGAGCCTTGGTCTGCTACCAGGATCTTGCCTGTGGCTTCAGTGATGCATGGTGTTACCCATGGAGAAGAGTTATCTTTTAGGTTCACACTTTCACATTGCTTATCTAGCAGGCCATCAGGAACAGGCTGTGTGTAACTTTGAGAGACAGACAGCAGGGCTTGTTCTGACATCTAGTGTGGGATGTGGCAAGAGAATCTCGGCACTCCTGTATCATTGGTATCTCCAAAACAGCTCCTAGGCTACTCGAATCCACTGCAATAGCAGGGCAGTGCAGATCTGATTGCAGGAATAGGGAACTGGAGCCAACTTTTCATGTCCAACTTTCAAGATTTTTATCTGGGTGATTACTAAAGTCTAAGTCACAATGAATAAATACATTCATGTTTCCCAACTGGTGGTTCGTGCAAAGTGCCTGGATGAAAGAAATGTTTCTTTTATAACAGAACCAGGCACAGCTGAACTGTCAGTTTCGATACAAGTCTTCAGCCAAAGTTAGAGTCTTCTTATAATAAAGCTTTATAATCTTTAATATTTTAGAGTCCCTGGATAAATGGGAGCGGCTGACAGTGGCTGATGCTCTGGAACCTGTCCAGTTTGAAGATGGGGAAAAAATTGTTGTGCAGGGAGAGCCAGGTGATGACTTCTTCATTATTACGGAGGTAAGACTGGCATCCTGATATGCTCTGTCATTTCCTCATCAAGATCAAGACTGTATTAAAAGATATTTGGGGTTGGTTTAATCACTTCCTTCAGCGTAAATCTGAACTAACTCCACGCAAGCAGGGGAATGACTTAAGATTCAGATCAATTTAGACACCAGTTCCGTGGAAATTTCTTAAGTGGGACGATCCCTAATTTCCAGTAAATTGAAGATGGAAAGGAATTTTAAGGTGTGTCTGGTGTCTTTGCTGTTTGAAGGTTTGGTTTCTGCATGAGATTTTTCTCATTCTAAATTGCCAATACTTAAGACAGGCTGTCCAGCCACACAGTGCACTGATCATTGTTCCCAAAGGGACTTGCAAGAGAAATCACAAATGAACATCTGTAAACTGTAGCAGGAGACCTGATCTGAAATGGATAATTTGTTCTTTGTTTTGCCTTAAACTTAGTCCAAATGGCTGAGCCGTTCTCTTGTTTACTCTTACTCAGGCAGACATATCTGTCAGGCAGCTGAAAATGCTGACATCTTTTTGGGAGATTATCTGACACTTCAGTTCTACCATCTCACTTCTGCAAACAGGTGCTGACGGGGTTTTTCCTCCCTCTGCATAAATATTTGGATCCTTGGTATCTCATGCAAATACCTAGGTGCTGTGATATAACAAGTTATAAAAAGATATTAGAGAGACTCAGCCTAAGAATAATATGACAGCATTACGATATGACTGTATGTGTATTGAAGTAGGAGCTTTTCAGTTCCAGCTGTGAGTGTTCATACACACATGTATAGCCTGGGAATGACCAACATATGGCTGTGTGGTGACAGTTCAAGTGCACATACCCGGCCAGATGTTACATGACCAGCAACAAGGAGGTGGTGACACAGGAGTTAAGAGGTAATCTGAATCCCTCACTGTGGGAGAAGGCAGGTCAGATTGGTTTAAGAAGTTGATAGGGTATGTTGCCTTGGAATCCAGTTGTATGCACACAGAATACATCTCTGGCTCCATCAGGCAGCTGTAGGAGGAAAAAGACCCTGCCCCACTCAGGTGATAAAGGGCTTTTACAGTGCCAGTTCCAGATGGTTTAGAGGCCAGCAGGTTTCTCTTTGCTTGCTCCTTATCTGTGCTTTTTGGATGGGTGCCTCTATCCAAGACAGCCAAATCTGAGTTTATAATACCTGACACTTAAAATTCTATCCTTCTTTCCTTGAGTGTTGGAAATCCATATTTGATTTATGAACAAATAGTTTCTCTTGTGATGCTAACAAAATTGTCAGTGCAAATAATCGCACCTGTATACCATACAGTTAAGGAACTTTAAATATGTGATGAGCAGTGTCCTTTCAAAACAATAGTGTCAGAATACAAGAGGCTAGATATCAGATAGGAATTTGTTTCATTAGTAAGATATTTAATTATAAGAAAAATTTAGGACATAAACTCTATTTTTTTTCCCCAGAAATAATGGATTTTTATTTCTACTAGTGTTACTGAGTATACTGTTGTTCTTTGCAGCAGCATGAGACTAGGAAAACCTAATTTTCTTACCATCAAATCCCATGTGGAAAATTGGCAGCTTGCTTAAGAATAACCAAGGGCCTTTATTTTCCCCCCCTTGATGGAACAGCTGGTAAGACTTGAATGGGTACAAAAGTATTAACGCTGCATACTGCATAATCATAAAGTATCTGCTCACCTCACCCTTCCACTATAAATCTAACATAGTTTCGTACTTTGGAAATTGCCTGTGTTTTTCTACATTAAAGAATGAACACCTAATATCAACTATTCCTTGTGCTGCAGTAGTATTTCTGCCTGTTCACACATAATTTAGGCTTTGTATTTTAAACTTGACTTCATAGGAGTTTGCATCTTTGATGTTAAACTTTTCTGCAGGAGAGTTGGTGTGAGCCGCCAGGAACCACAGAATCATAGAATAGTTAGGATACATTATTCTACAAACTGGTTAAAAGTAGTTTTGGCTGGTTTGTTGCCACAATATGTTGAAAAGTCGTTAGCTTCCTTCATATATTTTTTGATGTTTATGGCTTTACTATCCAAAACTAGAAATGCAGCCAATTTGTTTGGCTGTTGTATATGCAAAAAACATTTCATATATCACCAGAATGCAGTCTCCTTCGGAGCACAGTATGTTCAGTAGTACCAAGCTAAACTTTGCCACACTATTTTTGGACAAGGTACTCATTTATTATAAGCCACAGTCATTCATGGCATACCTTAGACAAATCCGTTATCAATTTACAAAGCTTTGATGCACCAACATCACAGATACTGGTTCCAAGTGAGGTCTTGTGACTCCTACCATAAAAGCTTCTCTAAGACACCCAAGACTCACACATGGATTGTAAATTTCTAGCACAGTTTTTTATGGACTTCATCAGTTAATTGTCCATTTATGGTTAGCCTGCAATACTGCCTTCCTCCATGACATCTCTTTGGGATGCGATCGTATACAGGTCCTGCAGAACCTGCACTTACAGCCTATAAGAGAGTTAGCACCTTCAGGATTTGCAGACTGAAGAACAGCCATTAAACCCTTTTGAAAGGGAGACTTCCAGCCTCAGTGATGGTTAGAACAGCAGTTCCTGCTTTAAACCAGGAATGTCATCCTGGTTAGCATGGACAAGTGTATTTAGTCTCCCATTTCTGTCAAGCAAGCATGTTCATATTTTCTCCATTTTTCCTAGTATAACCTTTTCTCATGGCTTTCTGTTCATCATCTCCAGTTGCACAGATCATAGTAGGGTTATTTGAGGTGTGTGCTATGTGTGTGAAAATGCCACAGGGCTCCATGGAGAGGAAGGCTGCAGCAGGAGCTCAGCCAAATTATTAGAATAATAGAAAATGTGCACAGGGAAGAGTCACAGGAAACCAGGGTTTTTAAGTTCACTGCTCACAAAGCTGTTTATGGTTCATTTTTTGTTAAAAAGTTTGATGAGAAAAATATTATCCTGAGATTCCAAGACAGCTACAGGTTTTTCTGCCATTTTAAATCTTCACAGGCACCAATAAGATGTTTACTTGCAGTAGGTTTGGTGCTTTTCCATTCAAATCTTAAACAGCTTTCAACAAGATTTAGTTTTAAAATTTAAAGGCTGTGATTTTTTCCAGAGATAGAATCATTTTAATGTTTATACCATATTCCTTAATTTGAAGATAGGATCATAAGTGAATGTCTGCTTACAAAAGCAAAGTAACCACTTCTGTGAGATTGATTTACTGCACTTGAAACTGGTAATTAAAAGAAAAGGCGGGGGGGGAATAAAAAAGAAGCAGCCCTGTAGTTTCTGCATTTTCAGTTCTTTCCAGGTCTTATCTTCCCACTATGGTTTTCACACAACAAACTCGGGCTTTCCCAGACCAGACAGATGTGGAATGTATCTGCTGGATTCCAATGTCATGGAATTATCCCATATGAGATTCCTGGCACAGAGGTGAAAAACCTTAAGCACCATGAAACAATTGTTGCCATAAAGAATTACATTTTGGCAAGCGTAAATCATAACAGATGTACAGTTTCTAACAAATAAATTTGCAGTTGTATTGTACACTGCCACACTGTGTACCCAGCAGTAGGGAGGATTTATGCATCTGACTTCAGATAACGCAAATATTTTTAGCTAGCATTTTAAAGTGGTAGCTTGCAAAGGCACGTGAGCTTTGTGGAGTTAAATATCCCAGCAAATGTAAGTCTTTTTAAATGAAATGCCAGTTGAACGGGGGCTGATTTTATTCCCAACTCGTGCTTTGCCACTGACTTCAGCTTGAGCAGTAGTTCAAGCAAGTGTAGTAGTGCTCTGAAACTGGGAAGAAATGAGAGTTTTGCTGTTGTCTAGGTTACTGAGACAGGTAGTGATAATAGTATTAAAAATAGCGGTTATGATCATGTACCACTCTCTTAAGTTCAGCTTCAAACTTGGCTGGGTGGCACAGTACCTTGAAGTCCATAATGCAGCTGCCAGAAATGCAGGGACCTGCACCATCAAGTGCCCTGCTGGGTTTTCCAGCTCCCACCCCTCCCCATGTCAGACTGTTTGGAGCTACTTGTCATGACCCAGCACTGTATCCAGCACACAGATATTGTCACGGGACTCGACTGTGCCCGGGAAGTCTTTTAATCTCAGCTGTATACTGAGAGCTTGCTGAACTGCTGCCATATGGTCCTAATACTCCATAAAGTTTGATATGGCTTAAGAAAAATGCCTGCATAGACACAAATGTATGCAGGTGTAGGAGAAGAGAACGGGAAAAGGCTTATAATAGTGCCACGCTGCTCCTGAAGGGTACAGCTTGTAACTGTCCTTTAAATGTTCTCTCCGTAGCATGTCATCTCCTTGGAGGACAGGTTGGTTTAAGTGGTGCAGAAAGCAAAGAAAGAAAACTGCATGAGGAGTAAAACATTTCCAATTAATAGCTGGTTGAGCTGCCCAATGATAGCATGCAGCAGCCTAAAAATAACAGACCTAAAAATAGAAGATAATTCACAGGAGAAAATTCAAGGAGAAATGGACCCATTGCATCAAGTAGTTTCACATTTCATTTTTGTTTTTAACTTTAAAAGCTAGTATATTTAATCGCAGTTTAGTGCTAGGTTACAGGGGGTAGTTGCACCCTTCGCTGTAACTCCTTTGAGCAAAGATCTTTAGAATAGCTGGGGTGTTGTGTTCTTTGTTATTATCCTACTGGTTAGAAAGGAAGCAGAGTCAGAGCATCTGATTTTCAGTCTCATCTGTATTATCAGTCCAGTCTGTGGGCAAAACGTTACCCTCTCTGTTTCCCCATCAGTAGGAATAATCCTACTGACACTTGATCAAGGTGAGCAAAATCTTAATGGGGTAAGGCATAAAGTATCCATCAGTACTGAAATCAGGCAGTGGGTATAGCAAAACAGGAAAATAAGAGAAAAAATATCATTGATAGTACAGAAATCCTTCCAGAATTGATGCATAGAGCTGCCTCATTGATAGAAAGTAATTCAATTAATTGATAATGATTATTTGTCCAGCACTGCTCTTGGCAGGTCCCATTGAAAACAGTCTTGCAGTCCTCAGGGGGCTGCTAGCTTTCATGCTGCTGTTGACATTTCAAGTCAGGGCCACAAACTGGCTCTGGTCTGGGCAGGATCCGCTGCGAGTTCATGCTGAGAGCACACTCGAGATACTGTCCTATAGGTGAAATCAGTGTTTCCAGCCTTGCTGACACTCTTGGCACACTATGGAGTGTCTCTGCACAAATACAGTTCAAAGCCTTGTTAGGTGGAACAGTGTTTGTAAACTCTTCCTACCATGGTAACATGTACTAACAGAGGAAGGCCCTTAGTCTAACTCGGAAGGGCACTCTGTTCTTCATAGAATTGGACCTTTTTGTAGGAAAAGTCGACTTGAGTCTTAAATTGCACAGCAAGCGTCTGAAGATTTATGATTTAAAAGCTCCTTAAGAAGGAAAAGAGAAAAGAAAAATAATAGACCAATTGTTTCCTGCTCTAAATTGTTGCTCTTTGACTTTGTAACCTAAGAGAGACCCCTTTGGCACCTACCCCTGCAACAGGCAGGGGAACTACAAAGTAAACTTCTTCCGTATGGTTAATGAAGTCACTGCCTTAGGCACACTCTGCTATCACACCTGATAATCTTTTTAAAAACACAGTGCGATTAATTATTAATTAGGAAGATGAATGTTGTCTAGAAAAGGAGTTTCAAAGGCTATAATCTGAACTGCTTAGTGTTACTGTGATTTTATTGATACCAGAAATGTTTGTCAAAGACAGTCTATAGTGACTCCTAATATACCTAATAAACAACATACACCAAATAAACAGAGCTAGCAGTCACTGAGGGCTCTGAACTTTGCTTATTTTTAACTGCAGAGACATTGTTTCCTGTAGGGCTCTTACAGGAAAGGTACGTTCAATTTCTGATACCACCTAGTTGTGCTGGAGCAATAGCTTTTCCATTGACTCTGCTACAAAGTTCATCTGTGTTGAGGATGTCATTTTTAATGGCCAGCTGACCTCAAAGATTGGAAGTTAGGTGGACAATTGGGTCCCATCCTGGCTAGAGATGGGAGTGTTTTGCTGAATCAAAGGGTCTGAAACATCTCCTTAGTTGAGATCTTGTTAAACTCAGAATAACTTAGACTTCTATGGGCAATGGATCAGGCTGCCTACACATGTGATATCCATGTATGTATCTTGAACACATCCTTATCTCTCCTGTCAGAAAGGGACAGTGTTTCATAGGAAGCAGCTGGCTGCTCCCCTTCTTTTTCCCACCAGCCATGAAGGACCTGTCAGTCAGTGACTGCAGCCTTTGGCTCTTCCTTCCAGCTCTTTCTTTCAGCCTCACTGATAACCACCACAGTGCAGCCACCTACAGTAAATTATGCAAAATCTGAAACCTCAGAAGTGATGTACAATGAAGCATTTTCTTAACAATTTTGTGAAACTTCAGATTAGCCAATATTTCTAGGCTTTTTTGAGAACTTTGTAGATTTTGTTCCTCATTTGTGGCAGAAACCAGGACAACTGTATGTAAATTCTGTGAGTTGCTATGAACCCAGAGACTGGAGAATAATGTATAATAGTTTAAAAATGTACAGTTAAAAAAATACTGTCAAACCCAGTCGTGAGTCAATCTTGAGTTCACAATCCGAATGAAGTCCTCTTGCATCATCCTTCTACAAGACCGTTAAGATGAGATAACGTTTGTATATGAAAATAAAATTGTGGGGTTTTTTTTTAAACAAGTCTGATGGGTAAGAAAACAACATAAAACCAATGTACACAGCCAGTTATTATGGAAGAAAATTCTCACTTGGACTGGTGCATCCATGAGGCATGACCAGATAATTTTAAGACCTATAATAGCTGTGGTATATGTAAATAGGAAACCTTTTAACCTGCTTGTTTCTTAGATACTTATCTGTCTTACATGAGCATCTCATGAACTCCGTGGGGTTTGTCCTCACTACACCTGTGTGATGAGGTGCATGAACCAACACTAGTGTTGCAAGGTGCAGTCTGAAGCACAGGCACAAGAATTAAGGCAGTTCTTCGTTCCTGCTGAGAACAATCAATCAACAAGAATTAGGCACCTTCAATGTCTGGACCCTCATGATTCTGCTCAAAGAAAGTCATAGGCAGAGAACCTGTGTTAGCCCTATGGGCAACGTCCCAGGCTAACACACCAACTGACCATCCTTTATCCACTCCAAAATGGCGGGTGTTATTTTCTTCTGCAGGTTATGCAGAAGTCATTTGCACTTTGTATTGCTGACTGAAATTTGCTTATTTCTTCCCTTGTTTTTATTAGTCTTTCGCAAGTTAAAGGTTGGCAAATAATAATAATGCAAGATTATTTACTGGCTAAAGGAATATTTGCAGTCTTTGGCTACACAGTCCAAAGGATTTGTCTTCTCTTGGAAAGCATGCCAAGAACTGCTGATCCTTAGCTGTAACATAAAAGCCATCCCAGGAATGATGCTATCAGCAGTCCCAAAGGGCTAAAATGGCAGCTGAGGAGTGATGCGTGAATGGTCTTCCAGGATGTTGGTGAGACCACTGCTTATGCCAGCATCATGAGGTACATGCAAGACTTGCTGTGTTACTCTGTGTCACTAGGATGTTGGTAAACTTAGGTCTTGAAGAAAAGCTTGGGAGGATGCAGTGTAGCCATACTATTCTCAAAAGCTTAAAAGTACTTTTCATAACCTCTCCTTTGCATGTGCTATACCCAGCACAAAGAAATGTGTATGAATGTTTCCCTAGTTCTCTTTCAGCATGACAACTTGTGTAGGAGTCTTCAGTCTCATTCAGCTGTAATTTAAAACATCTGATTTGTAAACCCATAAAATTGAAGTTTATGCTGGAAATGCAGACACACCCTGGCCTTTTACCACTATAGGATACGTGGAAAACTGGAAGATCATTTGGTGTACAGAGAAGTAAAATCTGAAGTTAGTAATTGGCAATGCCATTCTTAATATATATACATGCTCCATTTCAATTTTCATAAAAATCAGAATGCTAGATTTTCTCCTTGCTCAGAACAGCCTGTGATTTTCACTTGGTTAGTACTTGCTTTAAGGTATGGTTGATGCTTTGATTCTTCTCTCATTAGACTTGTCCAGTAGTGTCTTCCTACAGTGGAAGTCTGCAAAAGCAGCAGAGGTAATGAAACACCTCTCTGTCAATAAGGAGAGCAGCACAGGCTGTTTACCCCTCAAGATTTTCAGGAGGTTATCTGGATCCTTATAAGCTCTTCTGGCATTGAAGACCAAGCTCACAAGCCTTGATTCAAGGCACTTAGTCAATGTGACCAAGAATTTTATGGCCCAAGGCACATTAAAATCTAAACTGAAATTAAAGTCATCTGCTCTCTCAGGAGCTAGGAGCTCTATGCTGAGAAGTGCTTTGTCTTTAAGCAAAAACACTGCAGTATAAACAAGTCCTGAAATATAGTGTTGTTTAACATGGTGGAAGAGGAATGGGGAATTTCCTCATGGCTCTGGAGTTCATCCCTTTCTCTGGATCATGTTAAAGTTGTCGCTTACTGTGATGGCTTTTGTCCTTCCTCTGCAAAGATACCATTGAGATGACTGCAGGCTTGCTGAAAGTATATATCTTTTAGGGCTAATTCATCAGCTGTGTAGTGTGGATTTTATGGAGCATGCAAGGCTTTCCATAGTGTGCTCCAGTAAGAGGCATCTTTGAGTGCATAAGTTCTTTCCTTCTGAATTTCAGAATTTGGACCTTCAAATACACAATATTCACCGATGGAAAGGAGTTAGAGAGAGAGAGCTTTCCATGGGGGATTTTCCTGATCTCTGTGATAAAACTCTCTTGTCTCCTTTCCCCAGTTTGCTCCAAATTTTATGTCTCGCTCAGAAGCTGTTGCTGTAGCTGGCCACAGCTGCTTGCCCAGCCCTGGTCACAGCATTAGTTATGAGACTTTAGTGAGTGACGATGTCTGTCTCAGCCTTTTGCTTGGTCTGGTTACTTCAGCATCTACAGAATGTTTTCACAAAGAAGCAGATGGTGGTAGGAGTAACTGGGCCGTAAAACAACATTAACAGTTAAAAACGATTTTCACCAGAAAGGATTTTGTGGGCAGGGTGAGGGAGGTTCAGCACTGTTTTCTTGTTTTCTCTCCCATACACTCAACCCTGCCCCTGCTGTAGGTGTTAGTGCTCTGCAGTGTCTGCTTCCAGGAGATGAGCCCTGTCAGGTCAGTCACAAATATGAACAGTTGATGAATAACCCATTACAGAATCACTTTTATGTTGACTCAGTGGATGTTTCCTGGCTTCAGAGAGAGTCGAGATAATAGCTAGCTTTGTAGAAAGAAAGAATCTCTAAAATGCAACATTTTTTTCCCTCTGTGACTTTTATTGCTTTGTAGGCTGACATGTCTGAGGGAGGAAAGCAGTGCCTTGTTGCCAATAATCCACAGCGCTTGGCACAGACAGTCTTTAAAATTTGGCACTGGGATGAATATTAATTCAGTTGTTTTCCCACAGAAGCTGCTGATTAGTCAAGGCCAAGTATCACTGAGATGATTCGATAAAACCCGGCATCTGAACCCACCTTTACTGAGTGGTTCTGCTTTTCAGTGCCCCTGCAACAGGTGGACTTAATGTGTAAGAAAAGAGGCAACTAAAATCCTAGGGCAGTGTAAAGATAAAAATGCAAAGGGACCCCAAAGGCTGGGCTGTGGTGCAACTGCTTCCAAGCTTTCTGGGCATGGAGCCACGACAACTAGCCAAGGAGGATCACACCCCAGGCAAGGGGCTCCTCCCAGGGCTCAGAGCTGGTATCCTTATCCCTCTGTCAGCACCCCCTTGCTCTCAGGTTTCCCAGTCACAGAAGGCATCTTATGGAATGGAAGACAAGAATGGGACTACCATCCCACTGAGGCTGAGAAGCACAAAGGCCACTGTGGTGTCCCTCCATCTGATGATGGGGGATGATGATGATGGTCAATAAAGTCCTGAGTTCCCCCCTCAACATGGATATAGGTTAGATGCCCATGGCAGGGGGGTTGGAACTAAGTGATCTTAAGGTCCTTTCCAACCCTAACTATTCTATGATTGTATGAATCTATGTAAGGAAGAAGTTCTTTGCTTTGAGAATGGTGAGATACTGGCATAAGTTGCTTAAGGAAGTTGTGAATGCTCCATCCCTGGAAGTATTCAAGGCCAGGTTGGACAGAGTTTTGGGTGACATGGTCCAGTAGGAGGTATCCCTGTCCACAGCAGGGGAGTTGGAACTGGATAATCTTAAATTCCTTTCCGACCCAAACCATTCTATGATTCTATGGTTCTATATGTCTTTATCGAACACCTGTGTGATCTAGCCTGATGTTAGCTCTGTGGCTGTGGCTCAAGGGCAACATTTCAAAGTCAGAAGACTATAAAACTTAATGTTTTCATTCTGAAGAGTCTTCCAACAAAAAAAAAAACCTCACAACAACAAAAAATACTGTTTTTTTTGTTAATTCTCTGGGCAAAACCCACTTTGTTTTGCAGAAGTATTGCAGGGGTCTCCATGCATGAGGCAAATTGCAGTTGGTGCAGTGTGTTCTGCTTCTTTTGGCTGTTCACTATGTTTACTGGTCTGTCTCTGCCTGAATCTTGTCTTCTTGCATCTAATACCAACATTTCTTTTACTTCAAGGGAAGTACATAGCTACAGCACAGGTTTAATGCAGTCTGTATCAAAGGAATGTTGAAAGGGAAAATTGTCTGAGATACTGCAGCAGGAGGATGAACAAAACTGTTGAAAAGGTCTTCCTATGTCAAACATCTATGATTCTAAATACTGAATGATCAAGACAAAGGCGTTTCCTGGTGATTAATGATGGGCTGGGTGTAGTCATGTCTGGGCCTTAACCCTGGCCTCCCGTATATCCCTAGGAAATGCCCTGTGGCTCAGTTGTTTCTGCTGTTTTAAGCTACATTTGGTTTATGATTGATAATGATTTAAAAAGTGCCTTTATGTTTGTGGCTATTTTGGTGACAGCTCTAGACGGCTTTGTTCCTCTTGAGTCTGGATATTATTCCTAAACTAATATAAATGTGCCTAAATAGCAGAAGTAGCAAAAGTTTAGACATACATATGGTAGTGTTATGCAGGTGTGATACAGCCTGTACACACAGCAAACTGCAGATTGTTTGATATCAGTTGTGTAGAGCTGGTTAGTGACATTTGCTTTACACCTTTGCTAGATTGCAGTGTTGTTGAGAGTTGTAGCCAAAAACGTTATGATGCATTAATATCACAATGACAATGTAATAATAATCATATGTATTGACACAGTGGTTGTTGCACTGGAAAAACACTTTTTGCAGCTCTGCTCTCTCCAGAGGAGATTGTATGGGACTAGTGTTGCCTTTTGAGCTCATTTAACCTTGTATTAGTAATCCTAATGATATTCCAAAGGTGTTGGCTTTCTGAAAATCCACTGCAGTCAGTGGCACTCAAGATTTCTAGAGTCATGCCCAAATTTAAAAAGCTAAATGTGTAAAACATTGTATATTTGCTTCCAGAAGCTCTCAGTAGCTCATTTGCTTGGGCATTGTCTCACTGTAATCTGTAGTGAACCCTAATGGATGCAGAAAAGAACTCGCTTGCTAGAGATAAGCAAACCAAACAATCACCACTTTTTCAGCTGGGTGCAAACCTGAGGTCTGTTCTTGCAGCCCTGATGCATTCACCAGCCATTACAACAGGCACATCATACATAATAGTCCTAAAAGTAAAGTTTGCCAAGCTGGACCAAAGTTGAGGTTTCACATCAGACAACCAAACTGATTTAAATTATCATTTTTCAAGGTGGAAGGTGAAACATCAGCTGACAGATCTTAGCAGGTCTCACAGATTCACCAGGCAATCTCTATTTCTAGGAGTTTCGTAGCATTGGGAGCTGCAGAGATTGACTCTCCTTAATTTAAGATAATGATTTGGAGGTGCTCTATGAATAATTTAATTACATGTATGAACCAATAGGCAGGTAAATATGATTAAATAAGGTGTAACTTATTATGGTTGCAGCTTCAATAGTGTAAGAACATTTTCCAGACAGTGTTTGTAGATAGGTAAGTGGCACATTTTATTAGCTGTATCTGGAGAAATAGGCAACTTGAAGAAAGGCATATGTGCCGAAAGGCTCTTCTCCCTTTTGTAGCTATGCTTGTTGGTTTAACAAAAGATACTACTTCCACAAACCTCATCTTGCCTGCTATTAAATAAAATACTCCCAGAATCATACTGTGTGAAAGAGCCTTTAATTCATTTCAGATCTCCTGTAGCTTCCATCCAGTCCCATCTGCTTCGCTGTGTGAACAAGAGACTTTTATACCACTTCACAGCCTCTTCGTTCGTCTTTTGTAGTAACTTTGCAAAGATTTAATAGCGACATATAATGAGGGTTTGTGTGACTTTGGAGTGAGGGAAAACTTACCTTTTGAATGTGTGAATTATAGAGTGTGCAGATTAACAAAGTGAGAAAGAGCAAAGGTATGTTCATAATAGCAATTGATAGAGTTAATAGCAATAGCAGATGGATAGGCCTGACCTTTTCCATCTCTGATTCTATAGACTGCACTGCTCTTTTCTAGTGGATTGAGAAGAGGAAAATAAAATAGGTTAGGAAAACTTTCTAAGCTCAAAATTAAGCCCAAAACTAGGATAAAAGCGTAACATTTTGAGGGCATGGGAAAAAAAGTCTTCCATGCTTTTCTTTAAAAAAAGAATAATAAAAATATGAAATAAAAATGGAAATAGAAATAGTAACTTCCTGCTTAGGAAAATGAAAATTCTTTTCTTTAAGAAGTAGAAATTTATTCTGTATACTTAGTGTGTCAAAAGGACATAGACATTGATGTTGCATACACTCATGTAGCAAAAATAGTCTTCAGTTTTAATAATGATGAATGTGTACTTTATTACAGGTGGAGTGTTTCTGTATTTTTTATTGATTGCTAAAATGGGAGGTTAGAGCAGCAAAACCAAAACATCAACAAGACTTTTTAAACCAGAAAACCAGAGGTGTCCACTGCATGATCCTGTCTGATCCACTGAGCTGGAATAGAGGGAATAATGGAGGATTTCAGTTTTTAGCATCAAGAACATTTGCCTTTTGTAGCCAGGCCACTTAGGCCAACTGCTGGCTTTAGAATTCATACTTAAATATGAAAATAGTGCTTATAAGTACATGCAGAATAGGTCATGGGAATTCCCATGTTGATCCAGATGGATCACTGTCTTTGTGCTATAGGATGTCTCATTCATCTGTATGGTCTGATAGTTTAAAAGTGAAACATCTATCAAAATCTCATTACTTTGAAGAGGATGGGAGCTCATGGATTATAAACTTTAATTTAGTTTTTATATTTTAAATTATCCTGTTGTACCTGAGCCATAAATTTTTACAAAACAAACTGCTGATGCATTTGAAAGATTCAAGTAAATATTCAGCACGGTGACAGAGCAGCGATAGAGGGAGTGAGCAGGTGCGTGGGGTGAGGATGGCAGAGAGGCACTAATGGCACATTGCTTTTGGAACTGCTGCTCTTGTTGTTTTTGCAATAAGATGCCTATGTTTACTCGGAGAAGAGGAGAGAAGGTTAATGATATCAATTCCTGGGAATACAGGCACTCCTCAGTGACTGAAAGGGAATATTCCTGGATCCACCAAAGATCATAATTTCACTCCCAAGTGTCTGCTAGCAGAAAGACATGCCTGTCTGCTTTCAGTTTAATATTATTACAAAGTGCTGATTTATTGAATGGTGGTGTCAAACTTCTCAACAGTCTTTGTGCCTGTGCTCTGTAGGGTTTGCTTGCTGGTGTAAGAGCCTGAAATGGCTATCAGTGTACAAGACAGCATTTTAAATTGAGCAGCACTAATTATCCTATTATAAATATCCAGGATCCTACAAACCTAGGATACTTCAATTTATTTCAGAAAGATTTTGCCAAGTTTTATGTGCCATTTAAGGGGAAATCTTTCCCACTGAGACCAGATGCTTTTGGGAGTGAGTGATAAGCCCCTTGAATCCTTGCTAGATAATGCCCATACCTCCTGGGACAGGGCTCAGGAGATACATTCAGTCCTATCGTTTATCGGAGGTAAGGTTTGCTGAAACACAAGAAGGATAAAAAGCTCAAAAACTGTGTCAAAAAGATTTGACAAGTAAAATGAAATGCAGCCATGAAACCTGTGATGGGAGTCAAGGTAGGAGCCAGCACTGAGTTTATTTACTGTGACAACTTCATTAAGTATATAGATAATAAAGGATTGTTCTGTATTATTTTATTCTGTATTATTTTTTCCCTGGTTACACTGGTTGTCTGCAATTGGTCCCTTCCTCTAATACAGTTAGAATAGTGTTGATTCCAGAGATAACACACAGAAAGTGAAGGTGATACAGATAGATAATTATAAATACATTTTCTTTGTTTCATGGTGTGGACAGTCTTCCCGTGAAGGTCACTCTGACAATGCTCAGGATGTACTTGAGCTGATGGCTGGTGCAGTGCGAGGCCAGGCAGTGTAATCAGATCTTACATCTGGGTGCTCACTGTCAGGCTTTCAGGAAACTTCTTTTGCTCCATGATAGACCTATTCTCACTGGGCAATGGGAAAAGCCTATGTGACTGTTAAAACAAGAATGGAAAAATATGTATCTGGAATATGCATTGCTTTATCCTGCCAAGCCCAGTGTTTATTGTGGAGGCCAGACACATCTGTCCTCCTCCAACAGATATCATGGTGTTTCTTGGATTAAAAAGACCGGCTGTAGAAGAACAGTGGAAGAAATTGCTTCAGAAGACTGACTTATTGGAGTCCTATATCATATGGACCCTGTCAAAAAAATATTAGCCATAATAAAAGCTGACACTTGAGAAGATGAAAGCAATATAGCTTGATACTGTGATTAACTTTATGGCAACATGCTCAAGGTGGGCGGTGGGAAATTGAGTCCTTTATTCGTTTGACCTGGGCAGTCAATATGATTACTTTGGAGATTCTTTTTTGTTTGTTTTATGTAATAAAACATTTGTAATAAAAGCTTAAAAAAAATTAGTTTTGGGAAAGAGACTGGAGACATGGATTGCAGACAGCTATTTGGGTCAAGGGGTTAGGTTTTTGCCAGGCTCCAGATGAGATGGAAAGGAGGACAGGGGCTGGAAGCGATTCTGAAGCTGAATCCATCAAACAGCAGCAATGTAGGGAGCTGCACCTGATTGGATATTTGGCAAGAGTGAGGTTGATATGCACATTATTCCCTTTATGGGGTATTTCAGAGAATGCTGCATATGAATGTTTGTTCTGAAAACTTGCAGTAAGTGTTAATAAGAAACCTTATTACACTGTCTTTGCATCTTCATGCCCTAGCAGATTTACTGGAAGATCTTGGAAAACAGCAGCTTTGGCGGGACAATTTAGTTGTATCAAGGGTAAGGAATTCTTGCTGGAAGCTTGACAGGAGAAATAGGATTCACCTTTTCATTTATATAGCACATAAATTAATCTAAAGAGTGGCCCAGCTATTTGTAAAGTATATGGGCTTAAAAATAAGCCTGTTTTGAAATAGGATGTGATGCAATACAATGATATTACAGTAGTTTAGTTGTGCTTGTTCAGAAGAAAGCAAATCATGAACATCTGCTAAATAATAGTGGATATTCTAACACTTCTGGTTATTCCTGGGCCTCCAGGTCCTTGAAGAGCAAAAGCCAGACCTTAAGCAGTCTTACATTGCTGTTCAGATTTGCAATTCAGAGACAATATTTGGGATACCATAGGATAAATTTAATACAGCGCAAAGGTGAAGGGCTGATTCTGCAGGGTGCCTTTAACTGCATTGAAGCCCAGGTGTTTCAGGCTGCTCAGTGTCTCCTCAGGCTCCCCACCATACCCAGAGGCACACAGGTTTCTTTTGGTGGAAGGAAGCTGCAGGATGTTTGCAGCCCGTGAGTCTGCACTGGATAATCTGCACTGGAGGGAGGTTTGTGATGTTTTCTGATAAGTGGCATCAATCTTCTTAGCATTACTACCACATTAATGTGTCTTCTCTTCTTCTCTGCCCTGGCTGGGGCACAATCAGCCCTCAAGTATTACTTTCGTAAAATCTTAAAAGCCCTTGAAACATCAGTGCTCTCCAACTGCACTGTCAGAAAATGGCTATCCAGTTTATTTAAAAACCATGGCTTTAAAAAATATGTTTAATTTCATTAAAATATATTAATGTTTTGCCTTTTGCTATGCTTTTGGACTCGGAAGATAAATGATTCTTTTTTTTTCCAGAGAAGCAGATAACTTTTTCTGTTCCTCTACAAAAGCTTTATGCCACAATAATTTAAGATTTCCTCCAGGTTAGAATACTTCTGCATGTAAAACTTCTTTGAAGGTTTAAATAGACTGTAACTGAGTTTTGACATGTATTAGCATGTGTCAAGTACTGCAGTTATTAAGGGTAGCAGAGACAAGACACATTCCATCTCTCCAGCGACTGACTCACAGGTGTCCAGATCACTACAGGCCACAAGCGGGCAAAGCCACTAAAAAAGATAATCACCCTTTGTTGCAACAAGCATTAAAAACTCCCTTTACCAACCATTTCAGCAACAGATCCATGAATGATCCAGTGAGGAATAAACTCTAGTTGCTGTCATACAAAACCCTGTCCCAAGGTTGTGACTGGGAAAATTGCCATTTTTATTCCTTTTGATGTAAATCTTTTCTGTGCCTCTTGTAAAGTGCTGCATCCACCCAGAACATATTTTTAAAGTGTATTCAAGCATACATTTGCACAACATGATGGGCATTAATTAAACAGGAGTTACAGAGGTCTGACCTGTTCCTCTTCCAATTGAGCTGAATCTGTCTGCATCCAAATAGTTTGTAAGAGAGAAATCATTTGCAATACTGATAGATTTTTTTTTTATCCTTTAATAGCTTTCATTGATTTACAAGGAAATAACTGAAATTGTCATTTCCCATAGCAGAATTAAAGTTCAGCTTGGAGAAGAGAGGGCTGCATGGAGACCTCATAGCAGCCTTCCAATATCCGAAGGGGGCCTATAGGGATGCTGGGGAGGGACTCTTCATTATGGACTGTGGTGATAGGACAAGAAGTAACGGGTTCAAATTTAAACAGGGGAAGTTTAGATTGGATATAAGGAGGAAATTCTTTACTGTAAGGGTGGTGAGGCACTGAAATGGGTTGCCCAGGAAAGTTGTGAATGTTCCATCACTGGTGGTGTTCAGGGATGGGTTGGACAGAGCCTTGGGTGGCATGGTTTAGTGTATGGTGTCCCTGCCCCTGGCAAGGGGGTTGGAACTAGATGATCTTGAGGTTCTTTCCAGCCTTAACTATTCTATGATTCTATTCTGTGATTCTATGGGTGTGACACGCAAAAGGAAATACTCAGGACTCAATTCTTTTTAAAGCATAGCAACTGACCCTGCACTTCTGTCCGCAGGGCACAGCTTCTGTTCTGCAGCGCAGGTCTGACAACGAGGAGTATGTGGAAGTGGGAAGACTTGGTCCATCAGATTATTTTGGTAAGAAAATTCAGCTCGCATATGGTTCAGAAAGACAGGCACGTGGAGTTACGTCAAGTAGTCATTGTCCTAATTAATGTTCTACTCTTTCACACAAGAGGGGTTATGTGTGGGTCAGCTGCTGCTCTCAGCGATACTGAAAGATGTCAGCAGAGCTGAAACTGTTCCTTGGTTTACACCAGTGCAGCTGACAGGAGGCAGATCCAGAACCAGCAAAACAGTCTGAAAACATTTGTTCTCAAAGGCTTTTTATACGCATGCATTATGCATGTGTGATGCACTTGTACTGTCAACAGAATTATGTAGAGTGTCTTATCATTAGATGCATACAGGGAGATACTCTACAACTAAAGCAACTGAATATGCACCCACCAAAAGAGTCACAGAGCTTGTGACAGTGTATTTATCCCTGTTTCCAGGTGAGATAGCATTACTGCTCAATCGGCCTCGGGCTGCTACGGTGGTGGCACGTGGACCTCTGAAGTGTGTAAAGCTGGACAGGCCCCGCTTCGAACGAGTGCTCGGTCCTTGCTCTGAGATCCTCAAGAGAAACATTCAGAGATACAACAGTTTCATTTCTCTCACCGTCTAAACGATTCCTTCTGGAAAGCTGCCTCTGTGTGACCTTGTGCACTTAAATTTGCTCTGTGCAGCTCCATAGCTTTATGAGAAAAAAGATCAAAAGTGTGCATTTTAAGCGTATTTTTTCTGTTCATGTCACGTAGTGGATGTCAGTTCAAATCTCATGTATCATGTAAGTAGGAAGACAACTGTTTGGATAAGACTAGCTTTGGAAGATTAGGCTCTTGGCTTGCAAGCAAGATTTTTACCTATTATTGTATCATGTAGCTTAAAACTGCGTTTTTAACTATTTAAAATATGTATGAATTTCTATTTCCTTCATTATCTTTAAAGTTGGTCTTATTCACCTTCTGTTGAACTTCTTTCATCAAGAGATGTCCCTCTGCCTGTCACTTTTAAAAGTCGTTTCACTGGTTCTGGACTGGAGGTTTCTGAAATCCCATAGGGTGAGTGGCAGTGGCATAGTTTAAGAGGGAAGGTCGGAGGAAGGTTTTGATCATTCCATCAAGCCAGGGAAAAATAGAGCTTTTGAGAAATTTTGTTTGTGGCTTAGATATGTCTGCTTTGTAGGATAAGCTAAACCAAACATCCTCCTCCAGTCTTCTGGGTGAAGAGGTCAGGGGACAATGGTTTCTAAGAATTCAGACCAAGCCTTTAGGACCCAAGTTATTTGCCCTCAGATCTTTTCAAATGAGGGTTGCATTAGATCCCTTAGAAGTCCAGCAAGAACGTCCTTGCTGAATTAAGTGGGCTTCAAAACGTATTTATCTGCAGCAGTATCCTCAGCCACTTCTCTGAATATCACATGTAATGCTGAAGAGATGGTGCCAGGTGCACCTTAGAGGCAACAACAAAGTTTGTTTTTAATAAGGTCCACTTAATTAAATGCCTTTCATTTAGTATATGACTGAATTTTAGGACTTTTTAGGATTTTCTGAAAGCCAAATATACGCTTCAGATTTGCTGCCTCTTCTCCAAAAGACATTGCTCCTGGAGCCCAGGTCCCTTCAGGTGTGGGCAGCCTTGCTAGTGGTTGCTGCTGCTCTGCCTAGGCATGGGTCTGCTCTTGGATGGAGCTTTTTGCAGATCCAGACCTTCCTGTGCTGCACAGCACTCAAAGGTGGGAGCATCTAGATGATTCTTTGTGAAGCTGCTCCCTTGAAGGAAAGCTTGTCTTTAGTGACAGCAGCAAAACTCTGCATCTCAGCTACTCTAAATAGCGCTGTCTGCATCTCAACTGTGGCAAAACTATTTCTTCTTTAGGTTAACATTTGAGTACATACAGACTTTCTGTATCTTGTACATGCCAAAGGTTATGCAATGAATTAAGGCAGCAGTCTCCCTTTTAGAACTAGAGGGGTTAGTGAAGAACATGGCTAAAATTACTGCCATGCTATGTGCTTTCTTCTTTAACAAAAACTAACTTGGGGCTTTCCTACCGACTCCCACTCAGAGGACCCAATGCTCCAGTAGCTGTAACCACAGAGGTCGTTACAGACCAAACTGCTTCTCTGCTTCACACACCTCTTATCACTTCAAGGTGCTTAATTTATTTCAGCATATTTTCAGAGGTCCTGTCAGTGTATATTCGTTGCTACTATTTATTATGATTGTTGTGCCTCTTGCACTTGTTATCAGATATGACCATTCACATTTTTCAGCCTTGCAATTTTTATCACGTACGTTTCTATAAGCAGACCCCCATTCTATATGTAGAGAGATAAATGTTTGTGTTTGCAAAACTTTTGATTTGCTTCAGTGTTTTTGTATTCTCTCATGCAGTTTTTAAAAGAAATATTTTTTTAAGGCTACCAGTCACTCATGGATGTTCTTTTATCTATTGCATTCCTGTTGTATTGGTAAAAAATGGTGAGTGTTTTGCATAACATGCAAGATACATTTCTTGTTAAACACCAAGTATTGGCCTCGCTGTTTAGCTACTCAAGAACACACACACACACACATCAGGTCCTTTGCTTTAAGTCTTTACAGCTCATGGAAAATACGTTTGAATTCTGGTTCTGTTATAAGCAATTTCAGGAGGAGTGTAACCATTTAACATCAGGATTCCTATGCTGTAAGTGAAACAAAATGATATTCAATGACATTTTAAAGATAATTGTAATATTTGCAGTGGATGATGGGACAGGATTATGGTATGAATAAAATTCTTCTACATTATGTGCGACCGTTGTTCGTTTATGAATAATAAGGTCTGTATGAATAGAGATGCTCTAGTTAAAATCTGCATATCATACAAAGTTTGAACTCTACTGAAAATAATCAGATGCAAAGGGACACAAAATAGACCAAGAATCCCTGGGCAATATATAGTAATGGAAACAAAACTGGTTTTCTGGAGGATTAATAATCTTCTATTTAAATGTAACCATGTATGTCTTTATAAAGAAACAGGTGTTCAAGGTGTCTCCTGGACCTTCCTGGTGTTGTTTGGATGACAGTTTAGGCAGGTGTTGAAGCACACGTGGAACATGAAGTATGTGAGCTGCTTGTAGGAACCCTGTCTAGAGCTTCGAAGCCCACAGGGCTGCTGCTGAGACTGTTGTACAGCTAGCAGGAAGACTTGGGGAAGAACAAATAAAATACTGCTCCTTTTCCCCCAGTACCATAGTCAAAGCCCCTGTGCAGGGCTGCTGGACTCACTCCGTGCAGCTTCTTCAGCTTGCTCAGCCTGGAGAAGAGAAGGCTCCAGGGAGACCTTAGAGCAACTTCCAATGCCTGTATGTGCTGACAACAAATCTGGAGAGGGGCTTTTTACAAGGACGTAGTGACAGGACAAGGGGAAATGGCTTTAAACTGACAGACGGAAGATTTAAATTAGATGTTAGGAAGAAATTCTTCCCTGTGAGGGTGGTGACACTGGCAGAGGTTGCCCAGAGAAGCTGTGGCTGCCCCATCGCTGGCAGTGCTCAAGGCCGGGTTGGACCAGGACTTGGAGCAGCCTGCTGTAGTGAAAAGTGTCCCTACCTGTGGCAGGGGGTTGGAAATGGATGAGGTTTAAGGTGCCTTCCAACTCTCACCATTCTGTGATTCTATGATTCTCTGTGGTAGCCCCCCCACAGGAATCCTGGGCGGCTCCTGGCATCCAAGGGCTGTCCAGCTTTCCATTTTTGGAGTGTGTTATTTTTCCCCCCTTTGCTATGATTCAGGAGGGAAGGACTCGTCTTCCCAGAGGATTACTCACATTATGTAGTAATCAAGTGACCACTCTGTCTGAGGTACTTCCAGAAGGACGTTACCAGCCCACGCTCCCCAGAAAAGAGCATCTTGCCACTCCTCATTGTCATTCTTTTTTCGGTAGGTTTTGTGTCACAGCCATTTCAGGAGTCCCAGGACAAAAGAGAAGACTTTTTTTTAATAGAAACTAATTGTACCTCCAGGATTTTTACAAGGCCCATGTGGCTGACCAGGCTCTAGTGTGTTACCAGGTTACTGTTAGCTCTTCTAAGTATTCCCACTGCATTGTGGCAGTGGGTGCCTAAAGCTGTTGAGTCATATGAATCCTTGATCCTCAAGCACAGTGTGACACCGTGTTTCATGTTCAGGTTTTGGTGGAAAACAGGAGCTGTTGCAGAGAGCCAAGTCACCCCCATGTGTGACAGTTTGTTCGTTGGCTGCTGGTTGGTTTTTCTTGCAGTAAGTGGTCTTCAAAAGCAGAGTCACCACATGAAGGGTGACATTTCTGCTGTTGTAAAGGTTGCACAAATTGTGTACATCACATTCAGTTTCAAGCCTTAAATAGTGCATAGATCCTTTCACTGACCTGTATATGGAAGAGATCATGTTTGCTCTTTGCACGCATTTCTCTGTAGGCGCTGAGAGAGAATATTTTCTTGTGCAGGGGCAAAACCATGACAATCTCCTTCAGGAGAGCCAGGGACCCCATTGCCTGCTGTTCACAGCAGTGCCACATGAGCACAAACTGACTGCAACTGCAGTAGAGTCCCAAAAGACTGTTCCAAAAACCCTTGCAGGTAGATGGGAGTTAGCAGAGTAGGAAGACCAAGTAACTGATGTTAATGAACTTAAGGTCCTTCCCAACCTTAACTATTCTATGTTGCACCATTGATGTCCATGCTCCTTGCAGGGGAATTGGACTAGATGACCTTTGAAGGTCCATTACAACCCAAACTATTCTATATGATACTATGATCAATGAGCACTAACCAGCTTAAAATCTCACATTCAATATTTTGAAGACCATTTAGAGTCCAAATTATCTACTCTGACGTTCCAAGACATGTTTTTTTGATTTGTGTCTAATGATTTGGCAACTGTGGAGCTTATTTTTGCCTTCTTCCAATGCACACGCCGGCTCGGAAACTCGTGTTTCCACAGCCAGAGTCACTTCTGTAGGTCCCAGTTCCCTCTGGAGAACATATTTGGATGTGAGCGTATGCGTAGCCTTGAAAATCTGATGTTACGGGAATGAATTGGCTTCGATGCTCCTCCTTCGCCAAGGGTTTCTCTTTGCTGCTCGGCAGTTATCTGGGATGCAGCACTTGCACGACAAGCTGGCCTTTTCTCTGGAAAAGCCTGGCTGAAGGAGCTGGCATCTGCAGCCATCTGGTATTTTTGTGAAGGCTGAAGATGTTTTTTGTGCTTGATCAGGCTCCAATGCCAGAGTGATTCTTCTGATGTCTAAAATTCTGGATTTGGCTTTTAGAAAAGAGGCTGTGCTTTCCCTGGGAAAGGAAAGCAAAGCACAAATGTCTCCTTGGGCACATCCTCTGCCTCCTATCTCAGAAGTGCCGGGGTAACTTTTCCCCTCTGAGTGCTCCAGCCCTTTCCCAGCTGTGTTTCAATCCTTGCTTTCAAGTCATTCTCTGCAGAAGTATCGCAGAGAGCCTCCACTGCCCAGACAGGCTGCAACACATATCCCATCCTCGTGTGCCAAGGCAACTGTAAGTGTGCAGAGTTCTCTTTAAAACAGCCATGAGCTCTCATGGAAGAAAAAATGTAATCGTTTTACCCAAGAAGACTGCTCCTATTCCAGTATAAACTGTCTCCAAACATGGAACAGCAGCATGCCGTTTTCCTGCATGGGCCAGCAGTGCTGAATGAATTGGCAGATGCTGCACGATCTCTGGTAGCTGGGCTGCGAGAATGCTGCTCCTCTCTTCTCATGGCTTTGGTTCAAGGCTGAAGGTGTTGCTTTGCCAAAAGAAGTGCCCCTCGCTCAAGCCCTGATGGGATAAATCAAGCCTCGTACTGCCAGGACCCACTGGATGCATTCACCTTACCCTTGGTGGTTGTAACAGCCTCTGCTCTTTGCAGGAGCTGGCAGTTGGAGACAAGATGTATAGACTGACAATGAGGTAGGGATTTTCTCACCAGTGGTGCTGTTACTGGCGCTCTGGATGTCCATACTGCTGGCTTGGGGGAAATCAAGCCTTTCTGGGAAGTGGCTACTCCCTATCCTCTTTATACAGAAAACGTATTGTTATTATTTGAAAGCACTTTTGTATTCCCCTTAGACTACAAGCATGGTGATTGTTCCATTAGAAGACATCATGGTGCATAGCAGTGAAATACGACGTACAGTACCATGCAGTATGTATTTTCCAGATAAACTGGGAAAACAGTGAAATGGATCTGCAAAAGAGGGGGTACAATAGCTGCTTTGCATTCCTCCACATGTGTGGAATTTATGTGCTCTACAGAGCGACTCTGTTCTGTTCCCATGTGTTTACGATGATCGGATGATGAGCTGTATTTCTAGCCGGTTTCATTTTCTCTGTTGTATTTGTGGGCCAAGCACAAAGTCGTAGCGACTTCAGATCGAACGCAGTCATGAATTCGTGCTGGCTAAACCCTCCCACCATTTATATCCTCTATGGAAGCAAGAGGGAACTGACTTAGCAGCTGAAGACTACAAGAGATTATTTCTCCTTCTCATCCAGGGGCAGCTCAAGCAATTCACCAGTTAGAAGCAATTGGCTGCATTTGCAGGCTCTGGGTTATTTGATTGAGACTTTCCAGCCCGGAGGTGCATCTTCTCTGCACCCCACCCTGCCTGTGGAGCTGGATGTGCTGCGGAAGCGGGGAGATGTGTCACTGATCACAGTTTGATTTGTGTAATGATGACTGCAGAAACTGCTGCCAGAGAGGAATCTGCATCTCTGAGCACGGACTCCTGCAGAGGTGGAAGAGCCCCCATCTTGGTCCTGAAGTCAGGAGAGAATCATGCCCCCCCACACGATTCATGCAGCTCCTGGCGAGGCTGAAGGTATCTGGGAAAGCAATAGAGCTGCTCCCCAGCCTAGCAAGTGGAAGTCACTGCTAATGGTGACTTACACCAGCAACATCATGAGCTCCGCTCCCACTGGCATGGACCCTCAGATGCATCCAGCATATGCCACCATGGGTTGAATTCCCATGCGATGGCAGGATGGTTCATATCCTTGACACATATCCAGTAAAGCATCACACCCTCTCCTATTGCCTTGCATTTCTGGCTCATAGCCCGGATTCAGCTTTCAGAGAAATAAAGGATTAGCCAAGGAGGGCTTTTTAAAACTTAGATTTGCAGGAGGCAGGACAAGGTACTGAAATGACCAGAGGTTCCCGAGGAACAAGAGGACTAGCCCAACAAAGGCAGCCTTGTGCGAGCGGGGAGATGCAGCAGAACCTGTGTCCGGATGAAAGCTGCCCTATCAAAATAGCCATAAACAAACCCGCCTCCTCTGCTACAGAAAAGCTGTTGTGCCAGGAGCATATTAAATTGTATATGCTTTTTCTCAAGGCAAAAGAATTGCAGCAGTGACGGCAGCTGTGTGTGCTGGAGCCGAGCCACTGTATTCAACTAATGAAGGCCTTGCTGAGGACAGAGTGGGGGAAGGACTGCAGATGAATGTATTATTCACAGGGACCCACAGTGGAATAATGTACCGGCACTGGAGATATGTGGTAGGGAAAAAAAGGTGAATGCCCGGACACTGAAAACTGATGCATTTGCCAGAGCACAGGTGATGGCCACATCCCTTCCCAGGCTGAACTCCTGTGGGTGCTGCTGTTTACAGAGTGAGGGAAGATGTGGTTTTCCTTCCCCGGGTTTCCCTGGGGAGGTTCTGGGTCATAACCCACAGGAGTGGAGCTGAGCTGCAGCTACTGCTCTGACCCAGGCAGAGGAGCAGGATACAGGCAGCAGCTGCACAGCCTGCCTGGTATGGAGTGTGCAGGAGGTGGGATTTGGAGCCTGTGAGGAGCAGGAGACGTGCAGAACCTGGTTAGTTCCAGGTGTGGTGGGTGGGTGGGAAATAAAGTGGCCTCATACCCACAAGAGGATTGATTGCCTCAGCCTCTTCCTCTTCTAGCAGGGCTGCTGCCTTGGCTTGCACCAGTGTCCTGGAGAGATGGGGTGCAGAGGGCTTGGGACTCATCCATCCTGTACCAGTGTCTCCCTTTCATGAGGCCACCTCTGTGTGAGTGTCCTGACACTGGGGATACAGGCGTGGAGGGGTCCCCCTGCCACCTCTGGATGTTGGTGAACTGTGAACAAAATGTGATTTCATCACCACTCACATTGTCTTAGCCACGTGCGAGAGGAACCTTGCAGCCAAGCCCTTTGCTCTGAGTCTGCTACCATGCTTTGCTCTGAATTCCTGGGGTTACTGGAGGCTCTATACTGCATCTTGCAGCCCCTGTGCAGAGGAGACACACAGGTCCTGTAAGAGCCCAGATCAGCCGGAGTCCGTTGTGAAGCATGGTGAGTATCTAAAGTCTTTATTCCGCCTGGAGGAGCAACTCTCTTGTGAGCAAAGTTGATTTGGGAATAAAGAATACAGGATAATTTACCATTCCTTCCAGAAATTAGGAACATCAAGAACACTAGCAGGATGTTTTCCTTATTGACTCAGGAGCATGTTAGTGTGGAAGCACCTCATGGAGAGCCTCGACAGTAAGGAGCAAAATAAACCAGAATAACTTTAGAAAGGATGAGTTCTGTGCAAACACCTTGCAGGTGCTTCATCAAAGATCAGTTTATCCCCAGGCAATGCAGTTCAAATGCTACAGTGAGGAAATGGGATAGAAGAGCCTGACACTCATCTCATCTTAAACTCAATCACTGCAGCTGTCCCTTTCTTTAAGGCAGAAGAGGAAATTTATGGCTCCTCTGCAATGTGAGCAATGCCCTGAGCACCCACAAGGTAAATTCCCTGAGCGCCCACAAGGTAAATGCCCTTTTGTGTTTGAATTTATTCTGTATCTGCAGTCACTGTGCACACAGGGCTAACATGATTCAGTGAAGGAAAACCCATTCTGGTTGCTTTCTAAGCAGATTACAGCAGATTAGTTTACTAATCTGTGTGGAATCCTCTCTCCAACTCTTTCAAGCTGTAAACAAATCCAGCCACTTTTGTATTGCACACAGATATTTACTGTGGATTATATGAAGATTAACTTCAAATTACATTTGCAACAATGGTTTGGTTTTGTGGCTTGCTACCTTCAGTAATGTAAACCCTTTTGGAAGAAATATACCTTCAACAAAGTGTGAGCATAAGAACCATCAACTGTGTAATAGCATGTACCAGAGCAAGTACACAGACAGAAACTGAGTATGTTAGTGTGGAGAGATGAAGGAAGCTAAGAATAAAAGCTAGTGGTTCAGAATAAAAATGCCAGGGATTATCATGACATGGAAGTAATATCTTCCCTATAATATCCTCTGGTCCCAGTAGGGCTGTGCTTGGGGCTCTCCAGGCCATCCAGCTTGGGGACTGCTGCTCTGAGACAGCAGAGCTGGCCTTGCACAGCGTTTGGTTGGGACATGGGGAATGTTGTGTCTACCAGGCTAGTGAAGGAATGCTCAGTTTATGAGACAATGGCTTTTTAGGAAGCCAGAAAAAGTCAAACAGCCTTCCCGGATGGAAGCTTGTCCCTTTCCATCCTTTGTATTATTAGGGCAGCTTCAAACTCCTGTAAAGAGACAATCTGTTTAATATAAGAGATTTCCAAAGTCTTAGCAAATGAGCATCTGAGAACTGGCTTCTGATGTGGTTTATGTTCTTTTTGATAGATTTAGGTTGTGGGAATGTTGGTTACAGAGGCAGTGAGTGATTCATGCCGAAACCATCCGGGTGCCATCTGATACGCTCTGTCCACCCGAAGGTAGAGGGAGGAGGCTGCTGCCTGTGTTGTGTTAGTGCCTGCAGTGAAGCTGTTTTGGTGTTGAGTTATAACTGCACAAAAGTTACTACAGCAGAGGAAGAAAGGGCTGCGATTTGCAGAGGAGAGGCAATCCTCAGAAGATCAACATTTCCATAGCAAGCTGGGGTCTTATCATGGTGCCTTGAGACCTCAAACCAAAGTGCTCCCTGTAAGGAGCAATGCTGGCCCCTTATTAAGAGCAGGTCTCCCTGGAGAGTCTCTGACTGCTGCCTGACGAGCATCAAACAACACAGCCAGGAGCTGGTTGCTCTATGCTTACTGCCCACCCTGGAGCTGTCTTGGAAAACATCTTTCCCCCACTGACTGTAGTTTTCCCTCAGTAACACTTGCAGGATCAACCCCTTGAGCAGATGAGGGAGAAAAGCAGGGGGAGAAATGGCATTCTCCTCTGTATTTTTCTCCCTGTATTCAGTCTTGCCACTGCCAGATGTAAAATCCATCATAGACACACCTTAACACCGCAATGGGAGAGCAGGCACTGAGCAAAATTGGGTTACCAAAGCCATGGGGTGCAAGGCTGGGCAACAATGAAGTGATTGCTATCACCCACTTGCCTTGCAGCACCTCTCTGTGCCGACTCCTGTCATGAGGAAAGATGGGAAGCAGGGATACTCTTGTTCGGAACTCATGGATTCCCACTGGACTCTTCTCCAGGACTCGTGTGAGAGCAGGGCAAGGCCACAAGCTTTGCAGCATCATGTACCTTTGTTGTCGTGTAGTAAACAGAAGACTTGAGGATACTAATTCAGTTTGTAGGTTTCCCCTCCCTCTATTGCTCATATTCCAATTATGTTTAGATCTGGAAGGAAAGTTCCTGTCTCATACTAAATTTGTAGTTGAACTATAGGGGTTCCTTGACCACTTTTCTGAGTTGATTCATGTTAAAATAAATTCAGAGTCGCTAGGGATCAATAGGTTGTGCAGGCATCAAAAAACCTCTTGAGATGTGTAGGAAGCTGCTAGTACGGAGCAGCAGCCTCCAACCCCCTGAGCAGTTTGTGTGAGCACCAGGACTGTGCAGATGGCTTTGGAGCAGCTCTGTAAGGGGCCCTGTGTCCTTCCCCAGTGAAGCCACCCCACTCTGCCTCCTGTTTTGCAGTGTTTTGCTGACCGTGTGCCTGCAGGGCTAGTGCATAAACCCCGTTTCACCTGCAGCCATTTCCCTGAGCAGAGCATCTCTGCTTAGGAGAGAAAACAGCTGCAGCAGGAGACACATGTACTTCTCCAACGCAGCATCCCTTTTCTATCCCAAGCTCATGGCCTTGGTTGAAGGCGAATACTCCAGATAATGGGGCACCAAAGAATGCCTCCCCAGGCTGGAGATACACTAGCCAAAGAGCAGTGCCAGCAGCTCCTGCCCGAGATAAGGCAGTGTGCTTTCAAGGTTTATCGCCTTTATCCCCATTCGCTGCCCGCCTGAATGTTTCAGTTATCTTTCTCTGTTTTGGCATTTCCCTCATAAGCAGTGTTATTTTGTTGCTGCTGTTTCAGCAGGGACAGATGGGGCCTTGTTTTCTAAACATGACACGCACGCATTGAAAAGCACCTGGCCGGTGGCAAAGCATATTTGGTCTGCCTTGGCGATTTGAAAGGTTATTATCTGACTTCTCTCTCATCACCTTAGCCCCATAAATCTATCATAAATGCAGCAAAGGGGCCATTCTTAGCCCTTTAGAAATGCATCCTGTTTCCTCTGCCAGGGACACATGATTTCATTGCTGACCCTTCCAATTCATTCCCATCATTCATTTACTCCAAGCTTCTTAGAAGTTAATTCTCTCCCCAGCTTGACTCTCTTGGGGCAAATTCAGCCCCTGGGCAACTTCACCCATAGCAGGGTGTAACATCAGCACTGCCTTTAGCCCCCAGTTCCTGCTTTTGGTTTTAGTAGCATCTCAACTAATTGCTCATTGGCACTGGATGGCTGTTTTCAAGATCTCGCATAGCTTCAGGTCTTCCTCTCTGGTGCTCTATACACTGATAATGAGCTGTGTTAGCTAATTCCCCATCAGGATTCATAACGTCAGAAGAAAACCCTGATAGAAGAAATGTTCGTCGCAGATTGTTCTGCAGTACAAAAGGTCATTCTGGCTGCACAGTTTGTCAGAAAACTATTGATTTGGTGTGAAAGTTTTGCAGGGAAAATTGTGAGTTTCTCCTCTGCAGCAATCAAAATGTTTCATTTTCCAATAGCTACCAAGAGTGAGATGTAAATATGAAAGGTCACTGTTTTCAGGAGTGCTCAGTAAAATCTCTGCACATCTTCACCAGCACTTTTTGTGACCTTAAGCTATCCATTACCCTCTGAAACCCCTCCAGGTGGTCTCTGGACCAGCACAGCACCCACACCCCTCCAGCTCCCATAGGCAGCACACAGATTTCCATAGGGCATGACTAGGCTGGCAACTGGGGGAGGATTATCTCTATTTGGATTCCTCGCAGTGATGTACAAAATCAGATGGTTAAAGGGAAGAAAAGCAGAAATATAAACTGATGAGAACTCCCCTTCTGTTGCTGCCAAATACGATCCTTTGGCATTAGTAGATTAACCTAAAAAAAATCTGGCATTCGGTTTTCAATCCATTTCGCATCCCACTCATCACTATAGGGTGTATGTCTGAAGTGATAGGACACCATGGTGGGGATGTGTCTGTCACCTGGGGTCCTGAAGAAACACCATCACCATTCCACCAATCAGGGTGTGATGGAAACAGTTTTCTGGGGTGGGACTGGATGAATCTGAGCTTGGTTTCATCATAAGCAGCAGGTGGGGAAGGACAAATAGTCCCTACAAGGCAGAAGGCTGCTGCCACCATTAACCATTAACCAACATGTGTGAGAGCATCTCAGCAGAGCCCCAGGCAAGACCCGTCTGTCCACCATCCAACACACACTCCTGAAAACAGCCTTGCAACGGCCTCTGGGAGCCAACACACTGCGTTTTACCACCAGAAAAACAATAACATGCAAAACCTCAGCTCCCAGGAGGGCATGATTGAAGGAATGTGTTTAGGCCAAAGGGTGGAAATGGATCAAATCTGCACGTCTGCACCCAGCAGCGCGGGCTGTTGGGTGCTGTGCAGGTAAGGGGAAGGCTGTGTGCAGAACAGGGATTGTTTGGAGCTGCTGCTAAGCTCGTTTTTGAATGCAGCGTTTTCGATTATTTCCTATTCACTTGATACTCCACCAAAATAGATCCAGTTCTCCCCTGTTTTTAGCCTCTGCTAAACCCTCAGACCACATCTTCTCCTATAACAAAAAGTATGTGGGATTGGCTAAAAAAGAAACATTCCTGTTCTCACAACACTTCAAAAAAATAAAACCCCACTATTTTCCTAAAGCAAAAAAATAGCACTTATAAGACTTTATAAAACTGCTTCTGTCCAGAAGGCTCCTGCGTCAGATGAGCTTCATCCCATTAACTATTGCTGTGCCAAGCCTCACTGTAAGCTATTAATCATCCCAAAATAGCTGATGAAAATAGAGGCAAAAGGCTTGATAACAGCAATGTGTATCACATAATTCATTTTGATCTTACTGAAAGTCTTTACGATCTTGGGGCATGACAAGGAAATGATGGAACTGTGGGGATGTAAGGAGAAACCCAAGGATGGGAGCATCCGGCCTGCTGAGGGATGAACGTAGATGCCTTTGTTAGACTTCAGTGAGTAGCTGTGAAAGGGAGAACGAGAGAGAGGGAACTCAAGCAATGAGCTGAACTTGCAAATGTTTTTAGCATGAAATCATGAGGGCAAATGCAAAGCTAGCCACCCACCAGCACATGTGTGGAGCTGCCACTTTATGGGGACTATCCTATATATATGTGTATCAGGGAGTGAATGAGATGCAAGGGGCCTACATGAGCTCTTCACAGTGGAGAAGATGACTCTTGGGCCACTCTACTCTCATGAGTGCAGCACAAGATGCAACACTGCGTAACAGCAGATGCTGGAAGGGTGATACAGGTCTTAGGGTGATAAAAGCACATTTTGGCAGCAGTGCAGTGACTCGGGATGAGCCCTATGGACGGGAACAGTTTGTGGGCGCTCTGTGCCCAGCCATGGGGTGACCCTCTTGCCTGCAGTGCCAGGGAGAGCAGTGCCAAACAGACTGCATCCCGATTGTGGGGGAGTGTTGGGAAAACTGCCCCCAAGCAAAGCTGCTGGGAGAGAGGAGGACATTTTGTTGTGAAAGGGTTTTTCTTCCTCTGAGATCTCTTTTTTTTTTCAAGCTGCACTTCTTTGCGAGGCTTTGTGGACCATGTGGGCAGAGCCAAGTGGAAGGAATTTAAAGGGAGAAGGCAGTTCAGGGTCATAGTCCGATACGCGGATATAAACCAAACAGTTGCTGATGGTACGGACCAGATCCCCAGAGCTGGTGTGGGACTGCAGACATGCAGCGTGGCACCGGCTGTCAGCGGGCTTGAGGAGCAGCAGCGATGGCTGGATGAGTGCAGCCAACAGCCAAGAGCTCTGAGGCACCAAAGGAGTGTGTACAGGCAAAACAAGGAGAAGGCATGAGATGGACCTGCACAGGGAGGCGAGGCAGGGCACAGACCTAAATACCAGCCTGACTTGGCTGGTTTGGTCCTGGCCCTTATGTTGGGAAGGGAGTTTCCGGGCAGCTTTCCAGCAAGGGCAAGGCGAACCTGGTAGAGAACAGTTGAGTGAACACGGGCTGAGGAGGGACAACATCCAAGCCAAGGAGCCTTGCAAGGAAAAACACTCATTTGCTCCATTGCCTTCACATAGTGTTGAAGACTTCACCAGTAAGGGGTCTGATGCCCTATCAGGTTATTGTGGCTTCAGCAAATGAAACCTGGAGGCTGCATTGCTTTTCTCCTCGTAATGAACTTAGTGCCATTTCATAGTCACCTCTTCTCTGGCACCTGCTTTGTCCTACACACACAGGAAGGTTAGAAAACAGCCATCATCAGGAAGGAAGACTAAGACACAAGAAATTGTAGCTTTAGTACGGCTTTTGGCTCCTGTATGCAGGACCAGATTTTGTTCTCACATTGTTATTATCCTAGGGACGCTCCAGACACAGATTTCTTACTTTCTTCTTACTCTTTCTACTGGTACTTCGGCAAAGTGTCCCACACCTCTGAAGAGTGTTTCATTAGGTACATGTGGGATCAAAGTCAGACCTCTGGGACGCAGGGTTACGGTCTCCCTGAGGCTTACCAATGAGGCTATTCTAAAAACGGCTTGGAAGGTAATTTGGGAGAGAAGGAAGTGTCTTTCCTGCAGAAGCCAGCCAGGTGGGCAGCACTAGATTGGAATATTCCTTGCCACAGCCCATGCATGAGCACTGCTAGAGCTGTGGTGACCGTGTCCCCTTGTTCAGAGGGTGACATTGCACTCTTGTGTGAGCAGACCACCACGTATCTCTGCAGGCCTCCCAACCAAAGCAGGTGGTGCTTTATAGGAGAAGTTTTTCTGCCATGACCGTACGTACACTAGAAATTGGCCTGAGACCATGAAGTTCCCTGGGGATCGAGAGCTGCATTTCGAAGCAGTGATGTAGAACTTACAGACTCTATCCCTGATTCCCAGTCTCTGGAGCCATCTGGCTCCCTATAGCTATTTTATCTTTCTCAAGTGGTGCGAATGCTGAGGCCCTGCTCTGGTGGAATGGCGTTTGAAATGAAATCAACAGCCAATTTGGATTACTCAACCACGAAGCAACAAAACACAAGCCATAGCGCAGAAAGTCCCTCCCAACAAAAGGTTCCTGATGACATTAAGGAGTAGATGCCTCAGGGCCTTCAGGAGGAAATTCCAGATAGATGGGAAAGTGATATAGCAAATCCCTGTAGAGGGTGGGACCAGGGGCACATGGTGAACCACCAAGGAAGATGTGGTTATGAGCTCAGATAGACGGCCTGGGGAAAATCAGCAGAGATGTGTGGAAATCCAGTGGGCAGCTAGCAATGTGATGCTGAGAAGAGCATGAAATGGGAAGGGTGTGGTACGGCAAACTCCAAAAGGCTAAGTGCTTGCTTAATGCCAGGAAAAGAAGCAGGTCCATCCTAATGATGTCAGGAGAAGGCTCCACGCTCTGGCTTAGTCATGCTTTTAAGTGCTGGTTGAATCTGGGCTGTGTTTGACCCTGCCTCTCCATCCCTCAGAAAGCCAGGGCTGAGTAAGACCACACATCACACTGCACACCTCCGGAGGGAAGTGATTAAGCCATGAATAAGAGATCCACCAGCTGTTGTGCTTTGTGTATGTGCACACGCCGTGGAAGTACTGCATAAAACTAAACCTTAGGCCAAGAGAGCCTGGGACCAAAGGTGAGACCTCCATGAAAGACCATGACAACAACTACAAGACTAAAAGCATGAGCAATGGAAACGGACACCATGCTAGCCTGGGTTTGGCATCTTAATTTTAAACAAAGGGAGAATAGAAGAGCATTTTTCAAATCCCTCTCATTAAGTAATGGCCTCGATTCCCATTTCAGTGGCAGCGCTCATCAGAGCACACCTCTGATGCCCCTGGGAATTCCTACCCAACTTTGGTATCAGTCCTGCAAAACAGGTGAGTTATTTTGGTAGAAGTCTATGAGTGCTGGCTTCAGATTCAGCCTTTCCTTGCTTCCAAACGGCTTTCATGCCTTGCCACAGAATATTTTTAAAGTCATTGATAATTACAATAGAAGACTAATCCCCAAAGACTTTTACCACTGACTTCTGTGAAAGCAGCAGGGTTTTACACTGATTGTTGCTAAGGATACATATTTTCTCCAGCGGCTTTGGACTTGGACACAGATCTCCAGTTATGATTGTTGTCTGCATTCAGAGTGGAAGTGGAGGAGGCACTCAAACAGTCCCCGATGCGGCCTTTTCACTTTCACAGCAGCCACAAAATGCATCCAGGGTTGTGGCATCCCCAGTCAGCAGCCCCCAGACTGCAGACATGCACTGGCTGGAGGAGCATCCCATTGCTCCAGGGCTGTCCGGGAGTGCTGGAGCAGTTGGGGTTGGCTGGCTGCAGCTTTCACCTTTTCTGGCATCCACAAAACTGAAACGAGAGAGGAAAGCCATGGCAAAAGATGGAGAAAATAAAGAGATGGAGGTGACCCGGAAACCACAAACTGGGAAAAGGATGGGCAGGAACAAGGGAAAAATGCAGTGAGAGGAAGAATCAAGGAAAAAGTCATAGCAAAGGAACAGCAGTAATAAACCCTGTGATACAAACAGAAGCAGTTTAATGTTTGTATGCACTGTGGCTGGGCTGTTGCCCACGGTATTTAACTTCACAAACTAACCCAGCCATTATGCACCAAAGGATTATTAAAGCAGCAGATGCAGCCAGACATATGCAAGTGTGTTAATACAAGGCCTGATGTAAAAACCACCTGCTAGTTTGGCACTGTGGCTCAGGAAAGATACATGTAGCTCATGTGATTGTGCAGTATTTACTAAGGTATCTGTTGCTTTCTCACCACAATATGTGTAATTCCCATTTGCCCTAACAGGAGCATCGCACAATGACAGTGTAACAGGGACACTGGGCTGAAGTTAGATGGAGCTGGTCCCATTTACACCAGCAGAGAGGCTGACGTCTTAAATGTTCTTCTTTCTCTTTCCCTTTGCTTTTTTTTCCATCTGAAATATCTAGGACATGGAGAGGAATTTTCTCTCTACAATGCCTAGGCTCCAAGGCTGCCTTGTTTACAATGGCTTAAGCTTTCATAACCCTGAAGGAATTGCATGAAGTTGCACGGGGAAAAGGCACTTTTGGAAGATTATAATAAAGTGTCTGCCTTATCCTAATCCCTGATGCCACACCACTGAAATGGAAATGGATGTGTGTCCTTACTGAAGTCTTAAAGGAGCTGATGCACTCCCCCAGCATAAGATTCTCTTACAAACCAAAGACTGGGGTGGTACTGGGCCCAGGCTGCTTCCAGCAGCATCCCAGGGATGGAGGGCTTTGACTCGCCTGCAGAGAGCAGACAGCTGCAGTGGGTTAAGCTGTTACCCACAGCTGCCTGTCGGGGCTCTCTGCAGGAGGCTGTCCATAAGCAGAGTATTCCGAATGGGATGGATGCTTGGGCCTCAGCTGTCCCAGCTCAAGGCCTGGGGGATGCAGGGAGAGGGCAGATGGAGAGCTGGAATGGCTGCAGTGTGGGCACCAATTCTTCTTCCACAAGCTGAGGAGGCACCTCTGGCACAGGGACAAAGCATGATGGAGGGAACACCACAGACGTCCCAGGAAAACTAATTAGAGCTCATTTGCTAGGATGCTCAGCAAACAGGTTTCTTCTCTGCTTCCCCATTGCTCTGTGGAATTTCTTCCCCAGGGTTTGCCCAGTTTTGCCTCTCTCCTTGCCCAGCTGTACTTAGGGGAGCTCTGGCACCTCCTGCTTCCCACCTCTCCACAAGGTATATGCACAGGAGGAAGCCTCCAGCGCAGGGAGCCACAACACAAGCGCAGGCGGTGGGCAGCCAGAGCTACAGCCAGCCCTAGAAGTTACCCGAGGCACAAAGCAGGGATGAAGAGGAAGCTGCCCTTTCATGCCCTTTTGGCTTTCTTCTTGGTGTTTTAAACCTTTTCTGCTCACCTCAGATTTTCTTCTAGCCCAAAATAACTGCAACAACACAGCCCACTGCCTTGCATTTCATTCTCAGCCTTGCAGTCGCCACTTTATTCTGCCTTTTCCCAGTTTCATGAAAGAACGCAGCCGCATGAATAACAGGATTATTTATCATCCTCTGCCTCCCTTTCCAGGATGACTTGCTGTTTATGGAAAGCACTTGAGTGCAGGAGAGATCGTGCTACAGTTAAACAGACAATGCTTAAAGGGCCATTGCCTGTGCTCTGGTTTAACGTTGTATTTCACACTGATTTCCAAGAAAGAAGGAGTTCTGTATCCGGACTGATGGGCACAGCATCACAAATCACTGCTTAAAGGCAAAAAAAATGCTACATTCAATAGGATGGAGAAGATGGCTCTGCACCACACCTTTTACAAGGTCCAGGAAACTCACTTGTGGTGTAAAGGGAGGGATGTGTGCCATTTCCAGCCCAGCAGCATATCAAGGGCAAAAATGTGCTTCTAGTGAACATGTGATGGTGGCAAGCAGGTGACAGACCAAGCTAAGACATCTACATGTCATACAAATTATGTGACCTTTGTGTGCCTTAAGGAGGTCTGTTGGACTGGAACATAATAGAACAATGCAAAAATCGCCCTTGCGTGATGGGCAGCTGAGAGAAGAGGGTTTTGGAAATGATTGCTCCCAGCTTCTCATCTTCAGCTTGGCCACAGCCACATGGCAGGTTCACTGCATAGCTCTGTTACGTTCTCTCTGCATTTCTGACTACTGATGTGCCTTGTGGTCATAGAGGACCTTTATCAGCTTTTACTAAGAAAATGCACAAGTCAAACGTGTTGAGAATAAGCTGGAAAGCACTGAATTCCCTGGGAATTTCTGCTGGGGGTCATATGCCACAACATGGATTGCCTGCTCTCGTCTGGCCACCACCATCAGTGCATCTGTGTAATGGTGTGCCTAGAAAGGATGGAAGCCTTCAGAAAGGATTAGCATTGAGAGACTTTAACCTAACTTTGGGGAATGTTTTTAAACTGGTAGGGGATAGGTTTAGATTAGACATTAGGAAGAAATTCTTCACTACCAGGGTGGTGAGACCCTGGCACAGGCTGCCCAGAGAAGCTGTGGCTGCCCCATCCCTGGCAGTGCTCAACACCAGGTTGGATGGGGCTTGGAGCAACCTTCTTTAGTGGAAGGTGTCCCTGCTGTGGCAGGGGGTTGGAACTGGATGAGCTTTAGGGTTCATTCTACTTCAAACCATTCTATGATTCTATGACTTCATTAGTGCAAGCTCCATGAAGCCCTCTGGATAGATACTACACTGGTCTGTGGACTTCATGCATGGTCCTTTGAATGATGTACCATCCCAAGACCATGTGAAGATCAGGCTGCTGAATTCCTAGATGGAAGAAAATGGAAAGAAAAAGGTACAAAAAGAAAACATGTACTGCTCTACACTGGAGTTACACCAAAAGCAAGGATAAAAAGGCAGACCAATCTGCTCTTTGCTCTCCTCCTTTGCCTATATTAACTGGATTTCTGGGGAAAAAAAAAATATCAAAAATTCAATTACAAAACTTCACAGCCATTACAAACATCTGCACTTCAATATAAATTTGCAATTCCACCACAGCATCCTTCACATCTCCTGTGTCCTTTAAGGTCCTGCTAGATCCTGTGGCCTCTGGTGAGTGCAGCGCTGAATATGTGTGTATCATTCTCGTGAGTTTTTATTGTAAGGGAGGGAATCTCACAGGACAAATGTGTAATGTTGTAGGAGCAATGAGGTTGCATGGATACAAGAACACAAACGGGGCGGCTTGCACTTTGAGAATACGAATTCTTCTGTAGAACAACTATCTCACTGTGTTTGGATGGAGCTTAATAAAATGGACTGCTCCAAGCTAGGCCTCTACAGGCTTCCAAGCTACGAACAATGAAGAATAATATCACAGTTTTATGGTACTTAGCACGGCTGAGTTACATCCTGGATGGTCTCCACAGAATCACTGTGACTGGCTTTGATTTGAGTCAGAGGAGAAGAGCTTTACACCCACACTGCTGAAGGGACATGAGCACACCCTGCACTGGGCCCTGGGGGCTGAGCCCTGAGCGCACTGCTTGCATTTACAACCTGTATCAGTGTATCTTAAGCTGGGCTGGTACTTTTACAGTTATTCAGCTGGATGAACTAAGTATTACTGACAGAACACAGTCCATTTCTAATAGCTTTATCCAGCAGGCAGAGGATATCCTGCACTCGCAGCAGCTCTGTTGTCCCATAGGGGTGGAGAGCAGGGAGCAACTTCATATACCCACTAAAATAGCGGCCCGTGCTGGTATGCAAGTGCCCTCATTTAATGCCTAAACATGGTATCTTGCTACCCAGGCTGGCAGGGCTGCCAGTTCATACTCCAGCCCTGAAGGTGAACTGTGTGTCACTCAGCAGTGGCTCCTGCTGCAGGGAAGGTCAAACAGCCCCTTGCTTTCGGCTGTGCTGCTTAACCTCCTGGGTGACAAGTAGCTGGGCTATGGGAAGAGAAGAGCATATTAACATGACGGATACTAACTCCATTAAACTGAACCATTTCTCCAAGGAGAGTTGTGTCTAACCCCCACTGAAGTCAAAGGGGAAGTTCTAGGGAGGATCAGCTCTAGTGGGAACCTATCCCATTCATAGGAGAGAGAAGCATCTCCAGAAACACTGTGACTTTAAGTGTCAAAAAAGGTGATGTGGGCCCTGTCTGTCCTCTGTGCGCAGTGCCAGGGACATTATAGCACTTTTCTGAGCTCCTTCTGATCACTCCACTTAGCTGAAACTTCATGGCAGATTTGCATCTTCAAGAAAATTGTCAACTGTGAAAGCAGCTGAAAAGCTGCACCAACCCAAGTTTCAAAGACAACAAAGCTCAGCCAGAAGGATGGAGCCAGTGCAAGGATCCAAAAGGAAGAGCTGGAAAAGGAGGGAACAATGTTTGTAGGTGTACCAGTCTGGAATAATAACTGTCTTGCTTTTCCTTCTTGCAGCTTTCCTCATTGCTCTTTATGGGTGAGGTTTCAGGAAACGGGTTGCTTTGCCTGCCATCAGCCCTTCCTGCACTTGCAATCCATTGCCTGTACTTCACCTGTGCCTCTGGCAGCTCTATGCTAGTTTCTGTAGGCAGGTAACAGTTGAGCTGCAGAGTGGGAGGATGACCTTCCCCCACCATAGCCCTCCAGATACATAGGCCAAAGAGATGTTCAGAACCAGAGAGAAACCTCCCAAAGTGGTGAGCCTCCTGTCTAGCTTTTTGGTTTTATGTTCTGAACCTTTATCCTTCATATTAAGAAATTCTTTCCTGTAAGGGTGACGAGGCACTGGAATGGGTTGCCCAGGGAAGCTGTGAATGCTCCATCGCTGGCGGTGTTCAAGGCCGGGTTGGACATAG
>JASSUY010036212.1:0-74194 GCA_032466535.1 Forpus xanthops
GAATCTCTTCTCTGCCCAACCTGTAGCTGTGCCTGGGATTGCTCCGACCCAGGTGTAGGACCTTGCACTTGTCATGGATAAACTTCATCAGGTTGGCAACAGCCCACCTCACAAGTGTGTCAAGGTCCTTCTGGATGGCATACCTTACCTCCAGTATATCAGCTGAACGACATAGCTTGGTGTCATCAGCAAACTTGCTGAGGGCACACTCAATCTGTCTGTCCATATCACCAACAAAGGTGTTGAACAAGACCAGTCCCAACACTGATCCCTGAGGGACACCACTTGTTACTGGTCTCCAGCTGGACATTGAACCATTGAACACAACTCTCTGTGCAGCCATCTAGGCAGTTCCTCATCCACTGAGTGGTCCACCTATCAAATTGATGTCTCTGCAATTTAGAGACAAGGATGTTGTGTGAGACAGTGTCAAACGCTTTGCACAAGCTGAGGTAGATGACATCAACTGCTCTTTCCCTGTTCATCAGTTCTGTAGCCCCAACCACCTTGTTTTTCATGTGCCTCAGCATGCCTTCCAGGAGAATCCACTCCAAGATTTTGCCAGGCACAGAGGTGAGGCTGACTGGTCTGTAGTTCCCTGGCTCATCCATTTTCCCCTTCTTGAAAATGGGGGTTATATTTCCCTTTTTCCTGTCATCTGGAACTTCACCTGACTGCCAAGATTTTTCAAATATGATAGACAGTGGCTTTGCAATTTGATTTACCAGTCCCTTCAGGACCTGCAGATGGATTTCATCAGGTCCTGTGGACTTGCATACGTTCAGGTTCCTAGGATGGTCTCGAACCATATCCTGTCCTACAGTGGGGCTAGGGTCTTCACTCTCACTGTCCCTGCATCTGCCTTCCAAGGCCTGAGTGGTTTGGTCAGTGCATTTTCTGGTGAAGACTGAGGCAAAGAAGTCATTAAGAACTTCAGCCTTTTTCCAAATCCAGGGTAACCATGTCTCCTAATTGCTTCTGGAAGGGGCCCATGTTGTCCCTAGCTAGTCTTTTATTTGCAGTATACCTATGGAATCCCTTCCTGTTATCCTTAACATCCCTAGCCAAGTTTAATTCTAACTGGACCTCTGGGCCTTAGCTTTCCTAACCTTGTCCCTAGCTTCCTGGACAACATCCCTGTATTCTTCCCAGGCCGCTTGTTCTTGCTTCCACCTTTTGTAAGCCTCTTTTTTCCTTCAAATTTTCCTCAGCAGCTCCTTGTCCATCCAAGGAGGTCTCCTGGTCTTCCTGCAGCATTTCCTTCTAGTAGGGGTGTATCGCTCCTGATTTTGCAGCAGGTGATCCTTGAATATCAACCAACAGTCTTGGGTCCCCCTGCCCTCTCGGGCTATATCCCATGGAATCTTACTGAGCAGGTTCCTGAGGAGGCCAAAGTCTGCTCTCTTGAAGTCCAGGGCAGTGAGCTTGCTGCACGCCCTTCTCACTGTCCTGAGGATCTCGAATTCGACCATTGCATGATCGCTGTAGTCAAGGCTACCCTGGAGTGTCACATTTCCAACCAGCCCTTCCCTGTTGGTGAGGAAGAGGTTAAGCACAGCACCTCTCCTCACCGGCTCCTCTATTACTTGCCAAAGGAAGCTCTCCTCCACACAATTGAGGAACTTCCTAGATTACTTGTGCCAGGCAGTACCATCCCTCCAACAGATACTGGGGTGGTTGAAGTCCCCCAGGAGAACAAGGGCCTGCAAGCGTGAAGCTGTTCCTACATGTCTTTAGAGCACTTCATCCACCAAGTCCTCTTGATCAGACAATCTTTAGGTCCTTTCCAACCCTAACTATTCTATGATTCTATAATCCTCTGAAAAATACATATTTTCCACCCTGGTGCATCATATCACACCCTGGTTTTTGCTGAGTTCAGATGAAAAGTCAAATTGTGGCATCTGAAGGAGTTGCTCAAATTGGAAAGCTGACACCCTAAGAAAGGTCTTAGCTAACACAGTTGCATATTAGCTGTTGATATTATAGCTCTGGGTTAATGTATCTTAGTGCAAATTATTATCTAAACTAATGTATCTTCTGTCTTGCAGCTAGCCCAAGCGAAGGGCATCTCCAGAGACCACAGTAGCTTCTTAGATGGTATGTCAAGCTGCTGGGACTTGACTACATGTCAAATTCAGTATCTCCTTAAGTGGCCAGTGTTGGAAGGTGTAGCATCATGTAACTAATCCATCTTATTTACCTGGATTGCAAATACTGGGTTTTGGTTGTTAAAGGCAACAGAGAAAAATTTAGTTGACTGAAGAGAACTGTTTCTGAGCTATTCATAAAATACTATCTTCAGAAACCTTTTGGCTTTGTAATTAGCCAAAATTAATCCCTTTCAAGTAAATGGTAAATCTAAAGGAAATAGTTGTTTGGGTTTTTTTGGTAATCATTCTCTTAGAAGCCTTTTACATAGTTGCTAAGAGGTTCACCCCCAGCCAGAGCTGGAGCTGAGCTGGTCCTTCATTCAATGCTTGGTTCTTCATTGCTTCTCCAGCAGCAAAGTGCATTGCAAAATGTGTTCTGGTCTTCACAAGACATTTGCTTTTCATGGAAGTGACAGTGAAGGAGGGAAGCAAGAAGGTCTTCTTCATGTCCCACCTTTGAAGCAGCATAAAAGCACCTGTAATTTGCAGCAATGATAAAGCTCAGTGAATGTGCAATGGGACAGAACCTCACAAATTAGTTTTAATTACCTTGATATTTTCTGGCTACTGGTGGAGAAGCCTTGTAAATGAGAATTAATTCATCTACCCTAAGCTAATGCAAGCCCATCTAGGCATAAAAGTCAGACTTTATTTTCTGTGTTATCTGAGCAGAAAATGATGCTTAATTATTATTAGTTCAGAGTAATGCTTATGAAAATTGCACCACATTAATTTCACATGGCTGACTGGCTAATGGATGCATAAGGGTCTTGTAACCCTTTGCAAAAAGACTAATAAAAGCTAAAAACAAGGGGAATATATTACTTTAGCAGCTATTAGTAGTAGACAGTGTCTGCTGGCATTAATACCTATATTTATTTTCCTTTCTATTAATAATATATCAACAGATTCTAGAAGCTGTGGCAGGAGCTGGACATTAGGAAATATTTCCTAATGCTGCAATCTATTCAGCTACAGAATTGTTTCCCCCAAAGGAAATGAGATGTCCTCCTGCTTGAATTATTTTAATGTAGGGATTGTATAAAGCACTTTCATCTACAGCACATGGCATGGAAAAAGCCTGCGCTTAGAGGGAAATACTCAGCAGATATTTTCCATCAGTAGCATTTGCAAACTGATAATGGTCTATGTTAAATGAAGGTAATGCTACTTAACAGGCATAGCAAGGCACCACTGCTATGGGTTTTGATTCATCCTGCTGCTCATTTGCTCAGTGGCTTTGGGGAAAGAAAGTTGGTTCTTCATTCTTCAGGTTCCATGCAGTAAACTGAAACAATTGAAGTGCCCCAGCCCTGTCAGTGTTCAAGGCCAGGTTGGAGGGGGCTTGGAGCAACGTGGCCTAGTGAAAGATGTCCCTGTCTGTGAAAGAGGGTTGGAACTAGATGAGCTTAAAGTCCCTTCCAACACAAATCATTCTGTGATTCTTTTCTCTAATTCTGTAATGAAAGTGGTTCACTTTGCTATATGGGAGCATCACTTATGCAAATTAAGACCAGCTATGTAGCTGTAAAGTAATTAACAGGAAAGAAGACTTTTTTCCTCCTTATTTAAAACATCATAAAATTTATGAAAGTGGATTCATCTTTGCTGCTACATGCACTGTTCAACAATTACAGCAAGAAATAAAATGTTTGTTCAATATTTCTACGCTGTAAGTAGGTCTGATGTTGCTATATTTTGTTTCAACGGTATTTGTGTTTTGAGAGAGCATATCACTTTGGATTATGGATTTTATAGGAATCAGAATGCAATATATGGACTTTTCATTAACATTTAAATCATAGAATCATAGAATAGTTAGAGTTGGAAAGGACCTTAAGATCATCTAGTTCCAACCCCCCTGCTAGATGCAGGGACACCTCCCACTAAACCATGCCACCCAAGGCTATGTAAATGTGACCCATTAATTACTTAAGCTTTGCCAGCTTGGTGTACTATGTTTCTTATGTCATTGTATTCCATATTTGTGGATTTAGATCATCTAAGTAAGCAGTTTCCAAACTGAACAGCTTCAACTTTAATGCTTCATCCTATAGTTTGGGGTGGTCACTTTTTGTCTTCATTTGCACCTCATTTCTTATTGATCCTTCCCTCTTCACAGATACCTCTTCCTCATGTCCAGTCAGCCCAATGGAGGGCCTGAAGCAGTCTGGGCAAAAGAAGTATGTCCCTTTGAATACACTTTACTCAAGAGCAAAGTTGGCAAATATAAACCAAAAGCTGCTGCATAGAACAAAGTGATGCAAAGTAGTGCAACAATACAGATTTTGTTCTCAGCACAACACCTTTCGTGTAAAAAAACAGAAGAGAAGCAGGATATGGACATTCTTAGAGACCTAGGGAAACATCTATAAGACAATTCATGGAAAAAAAAACATAGAAGGATATGAGTACTCAAGGAAACAAAGGAGAAGTAGTCTGGCCTTACTTGTACATTCTGTGAGGAAGAGCAAAAGCACCTCCCTCCCATGAGCACTGATGACAGCAAAATAATTTTGGCTTTGTTCTGCATAAGTTAAGGGCCATGTATACACACATATATGTGTGTTTGTGTTTCCCTACCTGCCACATCCTAGCTGTCCATTTGCATGCAAGCTTGAATAGAAAGTTGGAAGATTTGAAGATGATTGTGTTCATGCAAGTTTGGTGGTGAGAGCTGGTTGCAGATGATAAGTAGGGAGGGCTCAAAGTAAATAGGGTAGTTGTGTGGTTGCATCTCAGAAAAGGAAGGTTGGAAGAGCATCAATCCAACGTCTCAGATGTCTACCACTGCAGAAATCCAACCTTTATTCTGGGTGATGATCCCAGACCTCTCCCCCAGCTCCTCCATGATAAATGTTACACAGGTCTGAAGACAAAGCAGTTTTATCCTTTTAAAGGAACTGAGATTTCCCATCTTCTCCTTTTCCAGCCTGTACTTCCATGTGGGGGTAAGACACAATGAAAAAAATAGTCTTGTCTTCTCCTGATCGTCTCTGTCCCTTTGAGGAGAAAGCAGAGGGCACACACAGCTGTGATCATGACCACTGTCATTCATTTGTCATTTCATATACACATGGAGTGTTCTGACTTCGTGTATGTGTCTTTAGATGTCTGACTTCAGTGCAAGGAAGATGTCAACAGGCTTATTTCTCTCTCATATTTTTGTGTGCCTATCTGACTATGAGAGAAAAACCGTCTGTATATATGGTAAAAAATCACTGGTCAGCTTTTCAGTCGTGTCTTTTGTTGACAGCAAAGTAGTTAGTTTACAGCTGGAGACTGAAGGCTGCAGAGGATTAGCACCCATTGCCACGTTTCTGAGTGACTTCCCAAGTGGCTTTATGGACAAATTGTTTTTCAGGCTAAGGACTCGGTTTATCCTTCTGAAAAAATGAGAATATGTAAAAGCCCAGGATGTCTCTTGGGATGCACCAATTTGTTGTAATGATTAATCACTGTTGCTGATGATAGGGACAGAAAACAATACTGGCAGTGTTAAACTGCTTGACTTGTGCTGAACACTTCTGGTGTCAGGCTGAAGAGATGTTTTAGGTGTATTATGGTCTGGAGAAAATACTGGCTTTGGGGTGAATACAGGATGAAGGTTGGCAGCCTTTGATATGCCTAACCAAGCTGCTGCCATGCCTAAATGCACTCCAGAAATACAGCCAAGCCTTTCCCAGCAATTTGGGAGCCCTTAAGTGTGATGGATCTGTGATGAATTGCAAAGTGCCCATCCTTTGCATAGCAATTGTGCTTGCTGCCCTTGAAGAAACACCTATTCTGCTTGAAGGATTTTACTTTGGCAGTGAAATCACTCTGGTTTTGGCTTTTCTGGCAGTCCTGTGCAGTCCACACTGCTGATCATGGATGGTTTCTCTAAGCCATGCTTGAACTACCCATGTACTTAGAAAGCACCAGATTGGCTGCCTCTTCACCATTCTGACATTGTATGCACTACTCCTGGTGGTTATGAGGGCTTGCTGACTGCAGCTGAGCTTACAACATCCTGCAGCATCAGAAAACATCTTCTTAGTGGGTATTTCCAAGTGTCTACTTTCAACATATCTGCCTCCCATGTCCTTTTCTCAAGGGATGCCTTGTGTTTACCAACATTTCTTGTATTCACAACTGGTTGCTTTCCCTGTATCTCAGAATGACTTACTGCTTCAAGGGCTCTTGAATATGCAAGTCACTTTGTTTCCACAGCCCAGACCACTAAATGATTTCCTCTGCTGGGAAGAGTGGGTTTCAAGATATCACTGGAAAGTAAAAGTTCCTCTTCCTCCAGGCATTTGAATTTACATGTCTTCACACTGTCTGCAGACATTAATCACAACATAAGTGACTCCTGAACTAACTCATGTGCCTCCAAATTAGGAAACGGTGGTGAGGAAACATGATAGGCACTGAAGGCAGGTGTAAGAGTATAAATTCAACTCTACAGCAACCCTGTGAGATCCTAGAGGAGCTCCATAGGTTTTTTTATGAAAAGTAACTCTTGAAAATTGAGACAATCACTTGTGATCCAGCTGGAATTTCTTTGGAGAGCTATTGGGAGAAGAAAGTTTTGTTCTTTGTCCTCTTTGGTTTGATCACAATAGGAGATAATTTGAATATGCTTGTTGTGCCTTGGACATACATGGGAAAGAATTTTCCCACCACCAATGTGAAAAACATTGCTTCAGTCTGGAATGTATGGAATTTTGGGTAAAACAGGAGAATATGAGTGTTTCCACCAAAGAGGGTCATCTCAAGCAAAGATTTTGGGAGCAACTTTGGTCTGAACAGAGTCATGGGAAAGGGACAAGAGAACAATAGGAAGAGATAAGTCATCTAGTAGCTCAAGTTTATAAACAACCCCTGAAAAACAGTGTGCTGAGCCAGCAGTCTACATATTCCTTTACTTCAAGCTGCACTAATAATTTGTCCTGTTTTGCAACTTTTGGCCAGAAACTGAAGGTAAAAGTGATGCTATACAGAGCAGAGAGCCTTGCTAGGATGAGAGGGTCCCTAGGAATGATGCAGCAACTCAGGGACACTGAGGTGTTGAGAAACCTCCAGCCATTTGCGTGTTGCTGTCCCAGCCATAGTCACAGTAAGTGTTGAGGAGGTGGAGTAGGAAGCTGTAGCTGGGTGTGTAGAGGAGCATGAAGAACCTCAAAATGTTTATTCTGGGTTGGCCCAACTGCTGGGTGCCTTGTGACAAAAGAGTTATTTTGCAGATAACCATGTGGCTGTCACTCTGTTTGCATGACTACTAATATCGGAATGAAGCCATTGGTGCAGAAGGGAACCTCCCAGCAAATGCATGTTGTCACATCTAAAGTGCCTGGGGTATGGGTTCAGGGTATGCTGCCACTTGCAAATGTCTCCAGTGCTTAATGTTTGATCCTTTTTCCCAGAGGAACCTGGTATATCACATCCTTCAGTTCCCTCCCAAATCCTCTGTGCGCTGCTGGTTTTCCAGCTATGATCTTTCACTGTTCTTTGTTGGTTTGGGGAAAGAAGGAGGAAGGAGGGATATTTGAGGTTATGGCATTTGCCTTCCCAAATGTCATTAAGCATGATGGATACCTGCTTTCCTGGGGATGGCCTGCTGATAGGAAGTGCATTTCTTATTTTGCTTTACTTGTGCAAGCAGCTTTGCTTCACTAATTAAATTGTCTTTATCTTGACCTGTAAGGTTTTTGCATTTATACTGTTTCCTGTACTTGTATTTTCTTGGTATTGTTAAAACATCTAAAACTCATGCACCTTCGAGGGTGCATTTAGAACCACTGTTGCAGGTTGGTCCTCACATAAGCTCCAGGTGACTCTGCTATATTTCCCCTGCAACCAGCACAGATGTTGTGGCTTCATATCTAACCTAAATGGCACCAAGAACTCTTCTTCAGGCCCAAAACCAACTGGCAGGGTATTGCCTGATACATATGGTTAATGTCTCAGCCTCCAAATCAGGGTGGCTGATCCAAACTGCCTCCTGGCAATGGTCCCTGGCTTGTGCTAAACTGGAAAGTGTTTGGGTTGATGCTTGCTAATCTGGGCTAAAGCAGGGCCAGGGATATCTATGAGTCATGCAGGCAAGTGAGTTCTTGAACCCACTGGACCCTGTTTCATTTACCAGTACAGAGCTATAGCCTGTGCATCACTCCTTCCTCCAAACCCAGCTTCTTTTCTATGTCTTCTGCCAGTGATTCCCTCTCTGCAACCATCCCAAACATCCACCCACCAGCCTGGCAGGCTTGCTCAAGTCATGAAGCCATAATTCAAATCCTCAAATGGGCTTAAAAAGTATGGTTTGGTGTTCTGTTTTCCCCACTGTGTTTAGAGGCATACTGAGTCACTGTTGAAAAGGGCTTTGACCAACCTGCTGCCTGCCTTTACAGGAAGAGGTTGTATCGCAAACTTTTCAATACCACCTACGTTCCTGCTCAGCTGCCAAGGTTTCAAAGCAATCACTGCACAATTACAGTCTTAACTATGCAATAAAGAAAAGGGAACGGTACCATCCCACTGTGATCCCGCAGAGAACCACAGAACTGTTCTTTAATGAAGGTAAATCAGTTTCTGCTTTGCTGCATAATGAGACTTTGATGATTTCAGCAGGAGAAATCCCAATTAGAAGTAAATGGAAAAGGGGCATCCCATCTTGGGAGCATGCTGGAAAGCCTGAGAATTTTTCCTGTTGTGCTTTGTGGTTAAACTAGAGCTTTTACATCTAAAAAATCCACCCTGAATTAGCGCAATGCTGCAAAGCAGGATTTAGACCTTCCTACCCTTTTTTTTTCACTTGCTGCTCTATGATGACAGGAGCATCTTCCACCCCAGCTATGATCCAGAGGATAGTGTATGAGCTGTTTGGTGGTGGGATCCTTTGTGGGAGCTGTTCTGCTTCATATAAATGACTATTTGCAAAGATAAAAGAAATTGACATATAGCTAATACTATTTTAAAGGAGACTTGAAAAATCCTAATGTAACTACAGCAGTGGAGGACAAGCAGAGGCATCTGCTGATTCAACCTGAACCAGACCCCAGAAAGGGTTGTAAGAACTATAAGACTTGCATTGTAGATGCATTCTGTCACTAACTAATGATGCTGATCACCAGGAGGCAATCTTAAAAGGCCGGATGGCCCTGTTTTGGCCATCTCCAGGCTATGGCTGCATCCTGGAGCACAGGATAGGGGACCAACTGAATGTCTCCGAAGATGTGACCTCCTGCATGTCAGCAGGCAACTTCTACCCTGCATGGGAGGTGGTTATCACAGAACAATGCCTAAATATATGGTGAAACTTGGTGTGGCATATTGCAGTCCCATAATCAGGTCAGTGCAAGCAGACATGTCTGAAGTGTTGTCTGCCCAGCACTGAAGTTTTGCAGCTTCCAGGCAATGTCAGCTGCATGGCCATTGCTGTGCTTCCTTTCTCAAAGGCAGAAGGAAACCTCTGGATTCTTTTCCTCTCCATGACAGATGAAGCAAATCAACCTTATGGGCAGGAATGAACTGTAATAAAAATAAGACACCTTTTTTGTGTGCTTCCCAAATTGTTACATCAGCCAGGTAAGATGATAAAGTTTGAGTGACATGAGACTGAAACAGGAAAAACATGTCCAAATCATAAATTGAGCATGTTGGATTTTCCTCTGTATTCAAGGCATCACTTTTGAATTTCTGAAAACAGTGAATATGAACATCAAATGGCATTTTATAGGCATTTAAAATGGCATCCACTACCCCTAAAATGAAGATTTTCAAAGAATTCCAACAGTCACAGCTAATCTAACTTTAGAAATAGTTTTGCTTGAACTTCAAAAGACTTTCAGGTAATAAGAAACTCATCATATAGTTTGGTTGTCTGTGTAGCACAGTACACCAAATCCATAAAGAAATAAAAGCATTATACTGCTATTGAGTTTATTGAGAATTTACAAACTGCACTACAGAGCACAAGCACTGAAACATGTAGCACACTTGAACTACCAAGCCACTGCTTTGCTACTTAAACAGAAGTTGAATTCTTTTAAAGGCTGAACTTAGCTGTGGGAGTTAAGCATAAAAAAATGTGGTGCTAATTTTGCTTCTGCAAATTGAGGTTTAAACCAAAAGAAGTCCCATCCCCAAACTCTATTGCTCCTTCTCCTCCTTTGTGGCTTTGTCTAAAAACTTTCCTCAGTTCCTTGTCAGGAAACGAGATATAAACTTTGGGTCCTCATGTGCTTTATTCGGCACCATTCTAACATGAACAATGCTGAGACATTGCAGTAAGAATAGAATGGAAACTAAACTGTATTTCTTGCTGCAAATTCATAGAGAAAAGGGAATTGCTTATATTTTTTCTTTGTAAAGCTTGATTTTGGAAGAGATCTATCTATATGGATACACATATATCTTTACGTGCATATATTTAAGAGAGGTGATGTTATGATTTACCTTTTCCAGTCTTGATTGTAATTAAAAATATGACCTCTAGATGGCACAACCCCCCTTTTCAGGTTCTGTTGAGTTTTTTTTCTAATCCCTGCCCGGGATGTTGCAAAATCAAGTTCTAGATGGGTTCAGCCTTACCCAAGCCTGGAGATCTCATAGCATGGTGTGGCATCATCCAACTCGAAGCCAAACTGAATTTGCTTTGTGCTTATCATACTGCAAACCTTATGGCATACTGCAACTGCCTTCCCTCAGCCAGACAGGCCCAACTGCTTTTTGTTCACTAATCATTTAGTAAAGCAGTGATGAGCTGATTTATTGAAATTAGGATGAGCTAAGTGCCTAAATATTATTGAATCTGGATTATTTGGATGGTTGGTGCAGCATGTGTCAGGTGATTTCTGATTGTTTGCACAGTCTGTCAGAAAAGAAGCTGGTTTGGGGGTAAAAAATTGTTCCCTAGCTAAAAGTTTAGCATCCAGGCTAAGGGGTTCACTTAGTTGGCTTTTCTTCTATCTGTGGAATGTGATATATTCCTCCTGCCTGGGGCATTTCTTCATCCAAGGACCACTGCTGCTGCTTCACCTTCACCATAATTCATGGATTCCACTCTCATCTGTGAAGCTAGGGACTACACAGGTTGAAAACTGATGGGGTGATCTCCAAACAAAGTGTTTTCATGTTACTACAAGCAGAGGATGACAGATTGAGCTCCTCAGAATGAAGCAGGGTTTTATGTATTTGCCTTCCCAAAGTATCGTGATGAAAATACACCTGTCCTTCTCCTTCCTCTCTTCTGGAACTGGGTAACAGGCAGGACTTTTTTTCACTTATTTATCCCAATTTATGTTTTTAATTTTCTTTTCCCACATCTGTTCTCAGCCAAAATTATGGTCTTCTAACACTGATGCAAATCAAGACTTGTGGCCAACTCATGCCTTTCAGGAGTATGTCGTACGCTCACAGCTAGCTACTGAAGCCACCTGCCTCCAACCATGGGAGAGATGGGTAAAACTGAGGGATATGAGGAAAAAGAATTATTCTGCTAGTAAACTGGAGCACATGAATGTAGGCAGCCAAGGACCACAACCTTGAGTATGGCCCAGCATTGACCAAAGAATCCTTGCTATTAATTACTGAGACATCTACGTTCAAGCAGGGCTAGGTAAGTGAATAAATAACAGGAAAAAACCTTGTAAGGCAGAATATAGTGCAAGAACATACAAATGGCTGAACAGCCTCAGATGAGTCCATCCAGTCTCTACGAATGACTGACCAAGTGAGCATGCTCAGGGCTACAAAATGCCTTTTTGAAGGCTGGTCTACTTTTGACGGGAAAGAAAACTGAAGCAAAGGGATAGAGGGCATCACTCATGAATCCAAATAGTTCCAGTGCAAGAGCTGGCTTCCACGTGGAGCCAAGTGTGCCCTGTGGGACAGAGAGAGGTGCCCTTAGGGGGTCACAGGGCATTGCATCCTTTTCCCCCATCCTAGAACATGTAAAGGGCTTTATAAAAAGTGACAAGGTGGGAAAACTGTTGTTTTGAAAGTAACAAACCCCTCTGTCATTCTCTCTGAGTTGTTGCAACTTGCTGACGCTCAAATCAAAAGAACCATTTCATACTCTCAGCAGCCCCAGGACACTCAGGCAGTGACCTTTATATCTCTGCAAGGTAAAATACTGTGAAAACTACTTGATTCTTGAATGGAAGTTATCAAGCAGCAAGGGGGATCACCAGGGGCTAATTAAAAGGCTAAACAAATCATAATTCAATTTGCACAGAGATACCTCCCTGCAGCTGACACCAAGAGCAGGCACTTGGCTGCGAAGGCAGGCTCATCAAAGAAGGCTTCATTTTGACTCCCCAGAACTTCAGGCATGTAAGCCATCATTGCCTGAGTGTTGTTACTTCCTGAAGAATAATGGCTCTGTGCATGAGATCTGTGGCCATGCTGCTGTCTTAATCTGGGTGCAAAGAGGGCTCCATCCAATGGTGGTGGTAAGACTGGTTTGTGTGCTTGTGGTCTCCCTGAGGAGGGACCATCTGACCTAGTGGTGGGTCTCAGTTCCCTCACCCTACCATAGAAGATGAGTTTGGCAAGGAGTGGGGTAAGTAGCAGCAGGATCAGGCTCTGCACATCTTGTACACAGCTCTCTCTGGTTTGGCACTCTCATCCCAGCAACCGCTTGTCTAGGGATTTGGAGAATACTGCGGACATGGAGAAAGGAAGGAATAGAGTTTCACCTTTTATTCTTTTATCTTGGCAACAATGTGTGGTGGAAAAAAAAAAATAGAAAAAAGAAGAAAGAAGAAGTTGTAAATGGCAGAATTAACAATAATATAAGCCCCCATCCCTCCTCCCTCTCTCTCTGCCGTCCATTCAGGAGACCGACAATAAACAAGGTCATTTGATTCATTCACCTTGGGGTGTAAACAAAGTCTTACAATAAGATCCTCCCATCAGGGCCCCCCTTTTTCTCTAAGAATAGATGTCCCCCTCCTATGCCGGTTCCCCCCCCACTTCGCTTCTCCTCTCCCATCATCCCCGGATCAGTGGCCACGGGCGTTAAGCCCTGCTGCCACTTCCGCAGTCCCCATCCCGGCTTCGTGAGGCCCCACTTCCTACTTGGTGTGGGAACCTCGGCTTCCCCAGGCAACATCTGCACGGATGGCTCCACTTTCTCATGCCGGCAGCAGCAGCACCGCCTCATCCTGGGCTCCTGATCCAGAGACAGAGAGAGAAAAGAGGAAAAAAAAATAAAACAAAATAAGCCAAACCTGACCCAACAATAAAGGGATCCACATCCCCCTCCCCAGCCCGTGGGGAGCAGATCCCAGAAGCTTGTGGTTAGCTTCCTTTTCTCACAGGCTTTGCTATCTGTGTGGCCAATGGAAAATCAAGTCTCTGCATGTGCATGTGCATGCACAATAGGAGGGCTATGGATTTAGGAAGGAGACTTGTAGTTGGATCAAACCTAGGATGGGATTTGGGGGAGCGAATGAGCCTTTGCCTGTGTGAGGGGAGGTGGCGAGGACTCATAGAATCACAGAATGGTTTAGGTTGGAAGAGATCTTAAAGCTCATCTACTTTCACCCTACTGCCATTGGCAGGGGCACCTCCCACTAGATCAGTTTGTTCAGAACCCAATAAAACCTAGTCTTGAATGTTTCCAGGCATGAGCCTTCTACCACCTCTCTGAGCAACCTGTGCCAGTGTTTAAACACCCTACTTATAAAGTGTTTCTTTCTTACATCTAATCTAAGTCTTCCATCTGTCAGTTTAAAGCCATTCTCCCTTGTCCTGTCCCTAATTGCCCTCTTAAAAATCTCCTCTCCAGATATTTTATCAGCCCCTTTAGTCATTGGAAGCTGTTCTAAGGTCGCCCTGGAGCTTTCTCTTCTTCAGGCTGAACAAGCCCAGCTCTCTCAGCCTGCCCCCACAAGAGAGGTGCTCCAGTCCCTGGAGCATATTCATGGCCTCTTCTGGATTCCCTACAACAGGTTCATGTCCTTCTTATATTGAAGGCAACACTTTGAGTAGGTTGTCATAAGAGTGGAGTAAGAGAGAAGAATCACCTCATTCAACATGCTGGCCATGTTTCTTTTTCTGCAGCCCAGGATAGGGTTGGCTGGGTTATAGGGCATTGCTAAGGATGTTATTCTATGTTCATTCCTGAAAGCTGGATGTTGATTTGTGTGGTTGTGTGTTGTGAGTGATAGGGTTGTTTCATGGCATGGGATGGGGCATGTAGAGTAAGGTTCTTTTAGGAGGATCTGAGCCCTCTGATGACAGACAGCTTAGACACTTTCTTCAGGTTAAGGTCAATTCAGGGTAGATTGATGCCAGAAGGCAGTCTTGGGAAGCTCTGAGACCTTCGCATCATACCATGCTTAAAATCATTCATACAGATCATTAGGTGAACACCAAACTGATGAGTCCTACACCTGAAAATGTATCCCTATCTGGTATGTCTATCCTGCTTGTTTCCCCTACCATCTATGCATGCTGGGATGATAGCTGTGGGTTCTTCCTATGGGATTCCGCCCCAAATGTGGGGATACCTTGCATCATAGATGTTCACCAGAAGCTCCCCTTACCCTTGGGATTCCCTCTAATGCTTTGCAGTGGCTCCAGGGTCTTCAGGCAATGCTGGAATGCAGGAAGGGAGATTGCAGCATGCACATGGTACACAGGGGATTACATTTCATGCTTTGATCAAGACACAGAAATTAACAGTAACTCTCCTAACACATGCGGTTTTACTCTCTGTTTCTCAGCAACATGGATGCACTACTGGATTTAAGCACTGAGAAAGCTGGCTCAGCTTTTCCTATGTTTAATCCACCATAAACTTTCTATATGTCACCTCAAACAGCCTGAATCCTCAGGAGCACCTCAGTTTCCTAGTCAAAAGTGCTGAAATAACACTGGGCAATCCATCTTCACTCCCTGTGCCTCAGTTTCCTACTTGTTTTTTTCTTGGCATTCAACTACTCATTTTACTTAAACTGTGAATTTACAACTTTAGTTGTCTCAAGATATTTGCACATCACTTATTACAGTGGAAAACAGCTCATCTTTTACAATTTCTCTAATACCACAGCACTTTCACAGTGGTGTCTTGAGATCTGTAATACTAACAAATAATAAAAAGGACTAAGTTGTTTCTCAGGGGAGGAAGGCTATTTTCAGAGATGCTCAAGTGATGGGTAACAACACATAATTCTAATACAAAGCCTGGGTTTTGCAATTCAGTATTCACAACAGCACAAACCTGGCTTTTTTTTTTACTTTATGGTGTTCTGCTGGATCCCTTCCACTATTTCTTGGGAGAAGCAGGACTTTTTCTGTATTTACTGGGAGAGAAAATCCTCCAAAATACTAGCTCTGAGACTGAGCTGTGAGGAGGAAAATTGCAGGCCAAACCATTGGGTAAATGTACTGCAGGGAAACCTGGCCAGTGACAATGAGCTTCAGTTATCACTCGTATAACATAAATCATAGAATCATATATGTTTTAGGCATGGAAAATGCCTCTCTTCCTCTCTCACACACACTATAAAAATCGATCGTTTCATCTGCTAAAACATTGGCAGGTGCATTGCAGACCTCTTGAGTTGACAGGTCCCCTTCCAAGATACTTCCAACTTGGGCCATCTAGCAGCCTGCAGCAGCTTTGTTCTTTCCAGGAGCAGTTCCATGTTCAGCGCTGTTCTGATGAAATGGGGAAGACCTCTCTGGCAGGGACCAAGAGGCTGATGTTTTGCTGAAATTCTTGGTGATGTCCCTGAACAGAGCAAAAAGGGAGAGGTCTGAGACTTCTCTGTGAGATCTGTGTAGCTTTTGGGCAGGAAAGAAAAAGAAGGGAAATTTAGTGAGGCATCATTTCTGAGTTCACGCTACACAACAGCTTATTTAAGTTTCAGACAGCACCACTTTGTTGAAGTTCAACGTGTTTCATCATACCACAGAGCATAAGGCTATTTGATCAGCAGAAGTCTTCCTGTACAGACTTAGCAAAGTATCTGGGTTGCATATACAGAAAAGCATGTTACTGGGATTTTCCTGGTCTCACTGTAGCTATATAACTAAAAAAATATACATCCCCTTAATTGGCAAATGATGAAAAGGACAAAATATGCTACAGTTTTTCTCCAGTGGGCTTCTTTGAACTGTAGTAGGATCACTCTAGGCCTGATCTTTTAAGATTTGCAGAACCAATTTTGATAGGCTCAGCACCTGCCCATTGGAAATATGTCTCCTCAACAGGGCAATGAGAAGGGAAAGAAGTTCATAGTTTGAAATTGTTTGAGAGGATGCATTGCTAGGGTGAAGGAAAACTTCAGCTCAGTCCCTGGGAATTCTTCTACAGCCAAGAAATCTGCATTGTTGGAAGGAGTCTCCCAGAGGAAGTGATTGAAATATCAACGTGTGAATAATATCTGTAACAAGGTTGGGCTGTAGGAAACAAACCTTTGCTGAACCCTGGGAATAGATTAAATGTCCTAAGAAGCCTTTTTCATTTCCATGGGCCTTTTCACCATGTTAAGTGAAGACTGCTGGTTTTGGCGGTCTAGCAGGACACAGTTGTCCCACAGTATCACCTATCACCAAATATGCTGCGCAAGGTGACCACTTACATCTATAGATAGCTTTTCTGCTACTTAGGATGGGCTGAACTACCTCAAAAGCTGAACCTTTACTGTAAGGGTGGTGAGGCACTGGAATGGGCTGGCCAGGGAAGTTGTGAGTGCTCCATCACTGGCAGTGATCAAGGCCGGGTTGGACAGAGCCTTGGGTGGCATGGTTTAGGGTGAGGTGTCCCTGCCCATGGCAGGGCAGTTGGAACTAGATGATCTTAAGGTCCTTTCCAACCCTAACTATTCTATGATTCTATGATTCTGTGATAAAATCTGCATGAGGCGTATTCTCATGGCGCGGCTGGTGTGTAGTGGTTGCTGAAGCTCAGAGTAGCCGTGATCAGTGATTGGCACCATTGGAGCAGTCATAAGGCCACAGAAACAGGAGACACAGGGGAAGGTGACAGATGGGTAGCTTTGGGGTCCTGTTCTGGGGATAGCAGCTGGTACAGAGTTGGGAAAGGATATTTGGAGGGAGGGACACCATCTGCGGAGGTGAGTGTTGCGCTGTAGTGATGAGGCTGGATTGACCCATGACACAATACCTCTGGGAGGAATGATGTCTGTGAACTCATTTAGGATGTGTCATGCATAGGGCTGATTCCGTGGTGCAACTTGCTCTGTACTATTACTTCTACCTGTTGCCCCTGTCAAGACTGTCATTTCAGTGACTATGTATATAGGTAGCAAAAAGGCAGTCTGCTCCAAGGATCTTAAAATCTGCATGCATCTACCATGAAATTACTGAAACATTTGACACATACATCAGTAAAGTACCAAATATAATACATGTCTTCCTATTTGTCTTAATGGGCAGAAAGAAGACTGCAAAACCCACATAAACTGCTGTTTATGAGATAGCTGTAACAAATACCTATTTATTCTGTAGTTGCTTTGTCCTGCCAGACATTCTTACTGTCTGCTTCAACTCAGTCCTGAAGTAAACATTAACAGTTCATCCAGTTGCCTATATTTAACACTCCAAATCTGGCTCAGATTTATACCAGCATTGGTAACAATGGCATTGAACACCTGTCAGTGACTGCATTTGCCCAGGGATTCGCTTCGTTCCATGCTGCGTGTTTAATAATTCCTGTGAACAATGGGACAAATAAACACAGCTTTTGCTTAGCTTTTACTCAAGCCAATGCCACTGTCCAAATTGTACATGAGAGGCCTGCAGAGGCTGGTGGTTGTTTCCTAGGCTTGTCGCCTCTTTCCCTCAAAAATGATGCTGTCAGCAGCTCTGTGCTCAGAGAGGGCATTTACCACTTGTATGTAAGGAAGGAAGAAGGAAGAATGAGCAGGAAAGGGGCAATGTTGTGCACGGCTCTGAAGCAAGGATGATAAATTTGAACTTGAAGCTAAGGATGACGGAGGTCTTCTAAGAAAGGCTGAGATGGTCTGAGCAAAAAGGATGAGAAACGCTTGTAGGGCTTGGCCAAGGTTTAAATAACAAGGGATTACAGGACAGAATAGGAGATGGGAGCCATTGATGGTTGACCAGAGGGAATATAATATGTTGCAGCTGTGCTCTGGAATAAGATGTAGGGATGGATTGGTGAAGATTTGGCAGCGCTGTCTTTGGATGGGAAAAAGGCTAGGGAGGGAAGGCAGGCTGTGTTTGACAGGGAAAAGTTGACTTCTTCTGCTGTCATTTGGAGAGAAGGGTCTCTATGATCCTCTAGATAGCACAAGCCTTTGTATATGATGAGTAAGGGACATGTAGCAATCTAATCCTCTGTCCAATGGTTTTCCAGCCATCAATCAGTGCTTAATATTGTCTGCTCTTTACACAGAAATGAGTCCTGCCTTGTGAAGATGAGTGGTTATATTTTGGCTTATTTAAAAGGAAAATGTAGGGCCTTCAAGCCTTGGATGCTTGAGGAAACTTTACAAACTATCAGGTCTGGAAGAGAATCCACAACAGAAGCTTGAAGAACCTTTGCTGTTGACCTTGTGAGACCATGATCTTGACAGTGGTCAAGGAGGCACTGAGTGAAGTTCACCTTCACTCAGATCAACTGAACTCTGGGTTTACAAAACAAAACAAAACAAAAAACAAAACAAAACAAAAATTTGGCAGGCTGTGCCTATCCAAAGTCTGAATGAATAGAGACTCCAAAGGAAGCACCTGCTGCTAAAGGAAATCCAGGACAAGTTTTATTATCCTTTTTCACAGGTCTATTCAGGACTACATTAGGGGTTTCCTCTTTCCTTTTCTGGTACTTCACACTCATTCACAACAAAAAACATATTGTGCTTATGAATTATATTCCAGAGAATATGGCTGGAGCTTATAAAGTTACTGGCCAAAGAACTTTATTTTTAACCCTATTCCCTTGTGAATTAATTTCTGAAATGAAAGCTTTGCAATTGTTTGGGGTTATTTTTTCTCTCTTTTTCTTGGACGGGGCATAAGGGCAAATCCTGCCTACTCTGTGTTAACAAAAAATGCCTCTCAAGGAATGAGGAGCAAAAGAGGTGAGTGGGGCTCTGGATGGAGCTGAGCTACAGGGAACAAATGGAAAATATTAATGCAATTCCTCCTAAATCAACAAAGTGTTAGAAGGTGCCCTATTCATGATGCATTGACTACTCTCGCGCATGCAGAAGGCAATGGTAGTTTTTCCATTTTTAATGTGCTGTAGCTGTACTGCACAAGGGGAGAGAAAAACCCTTTCAGCTGCTGAAGGCCACATAAAGACCAGCTTTTGGGTTTGATCCTGAGGCTGTTTGAGACAGTGATGAGGTATGCTGATGGCACTTTGGAGTTTGGTTACCAATCACAGCTGCTCAGCTTAACATCTTCCAAGTAGAAAGTACATAAAAGCTGAAGGGCTTGCAAAGAACCCAAGTGTAACTTGAGCCACTTATGAACCAATATGTTCGCTTTAGTGGGTCATTTTGTACCTGTACAAAAAGGATATGACCTAATCCCTGAGTAGCCAAGGAAGGTTTTGCACCCTTCTGCATCAGTGTGGGTGCCTAAGAGGAGGCACTGAGCCCTCTGTGTAGCAAATATACTGTCATCAGTGAGAGCAAGGACCTTCCTGTGCATGCACACATAGCCTTTTCTCATTTTCCTTCTGGTCGGTCCTTGAAAGTCTTCTTCTGGGTTTGAAATGCTTGTCTGTCCCACTGCCTCCACACCACAAGGAGGTCACAGCCCTGGGCATGGCTTTTCATTGCTGCCAAACATCTGCTACCCTCTGGGTGCTGATTCTCCTTCTCACAGGTTATATTTTGACTGGGAACCCTTTTTAAGAGAGGAGATGTTTTGCTCTGATTTTGAGCAGTAGCCAGTATAACTGTTTCTTCTTTAGCCTGAGGCTCCTTATTGCTACTGCAGCGGAAACAGTAAACTATAGCAATTAACAGTGGCATAAATCAGAAAACATGACCAGATGAGGTCACTAAGGACTCGAGGGCTGCATCATACCAGTAAATTATCCGAGACAGGAATTCCTTCATCCACATTGCTAAATCAGGCATTTCTTGACATGGTTTTGGCCCAGGCCAACCAAACTGACCCCAAGAATGGCTCAGGCATTACCATGGGCCAGCAATCAGCTGGGCATCTTGTGTGAGACCCTTGTCTGAAGACAAGGAGCTGTGCTCCAGCCCTTGGAGCATCTTTGTGGCCTCCTCTGGACTCATTCCAACAGCTCCACATCCTTTTTGTGTTGGGGGCCCCAGAGCTGCACACGGTACACATTTCTTCTTTCGCAAGGTGTTAGCTAAGTTTTAAGATTTTACTCCAGAGTCAAGCTGTTAGTCCTTGTAATTTCTAAGTGATGTCAGACACCATGTCACTCTGGGATGAGATATGTCTGCCCTTGCAGACAGAAGTCTTGGCTGGTTGGAAGGTGTAACACAAAGCCCTGAAAGTCCTTGCTGAAGGATGCTAGCGTAACAGGGGCTTCTATGTCCAGATGGGACCAATTTTTCTATTTTTATCTCCTTGACTTTTAGGGTGGTCTTTTGAATGTTCTTGTTTGATCTTATTTAATGGCAATTAATACTTCCAGATGTCACCTAGAACTTTACAATATAGTTATTGAACACGGTTGAATATACAGCTCATTTTCTATATTGATAAGCTGTATTACTCCTACCATAAGGCAGTGACACTGTTTTATGAACTAATATGAAGTATAATGTGGTGAGCCTGGACTTGGGTACCCAATAAATCCCACTTCTTGCAGCACAGGGGGTTGGAAGTCCTTCATGGCTGACTCCTTAAATGTGTTGTCTCCTTGCCACGCAACACTGCCAAAAAGGACATCCATAATTTAGGCCTCTAGATTTTTCTCCATCTCTGAACTGGTTGCCCAGAAACATCAGTGAGGATGCAGGATGGTGCTGGTCTGCAGATGTTATCCAGCACTCATGTTTGAACAGCACTTATCCTTTTCTTCTGGATGGGATGGTGCAAACAGGAATAGAGCCATGTGTACAAGGGAAAACAAGTACCTGTCCATTGTTTGAGAACCAAGCTAGTAGATAGATATGTTAGACTGGGACAAGTTTAACCTGTGAGACTTGTGGCTAGGAAGGATTATGCTCTAAGAGGAAAGATGTTCCACTAATTTTTCAGTCCAGGGTAATTCCATTGCCTGCCCTGGATTTGTCAGGGAAAAGCAGCAGTCATCAGCCTCTCTTCACCTAGACCTTGAGAAATTCAAAATTCCCCAAGGCCATTCTTTTGGTGTTTGGTTTCTGTATCTATCTGGGTAGGTCCAGAGCCATCACCATCCCATCCCAACGGACACTTGAAACAAGCAGTGAGTCTCAACAGTGAAGTAATCCCAATCTATTCCACCTGATGTGGAACAATGGCCTTAAAGCACATTCTGAAACAAAAGCACTTTGCAAAACATGGGTGCTCCCATTCCCAGACTCCTACACATCCTCCTGCTCCAGAAATGTTTGATGTTTTGAGCTCTTGGTCAGGAAAAGAGAGTAGCCAGTATGGGATTAATTTTATACCAAGAAAATGTGTATCACTCACCTTGTGCTTTGCTCCTTCAGCTCTTTGCCTCTGGATTATCATATACAGAAAAGTTACCTTCTGAACAAGTGCCTCCTTTAAATGTTTTCAAAGAAAATTAATGTTCCTTGCTTCCCTTAAGAGACAGGGCTTATGGGAGATGTAGGCTGTGCATCCCCATTGCATAGGTACTCCTCAGCTGTCTGAGGGCAATAAGGCAGGTTCTTGACTTAATGCTGCTGATGGCCTTACTCCAGGCTGCTGTCCTTCTGTATCCCAGCCACCATTAAGTCCAGCCTGAGATATGTTGTTCTACCAAAGCATGGCAGAAATAACTCAAGTAACTTCAAAATCTATATTACATAATATGATACATTGAATAATAAATGTTACCTCTGGTCAGGTATTGCACATGAGAGGCAATCTTCCTGCACATACTTTACATGGGACAATGTCCATCCTACTTTACATCTCTCAGAGTTGGGTATAAGCTGTCTGCTGAGACAGGGATACTGGTTTCAAAGGATGCTTCAAAGGAAGCTTCTTTGTGAGTGAGCAATGGAGGCAAGGGCTAAAGGGACTGAGCCATGACTCCAAGGAGCAATTTGAAATTTTCCATGTTACAGAGCATATCCTTCCCTCCACAAAGAGTTCTGCCAGCAAGGGGAAGCTTATATTTTCTTTGAGAGTTAAAAAACAAAGATTAGGCCATCTCTCTCATAACTCTGCTACCTGGGGGTGCCCAAAAGGCTGTTAGGATGCAGGAGTTGAGTCTTTACTACTTTCTTATATGATGTCAAAAAAGGAAGTGTAGCCTGTAGGGAGAAAGTTGGAAGATGCTCCACTGAATCTCTTGGGTATTTTTGGAGGGGTTGGAAAATGGCTGAAGTCCTTATAAGACATAGGAGCTCAATAGTAATGGAGGAGATCCTCCTCTTAAATTTTGCAGTCACTTTCAGGTGGGGAAAATGCACCCCACACTGATTTGGTGGGAAATTGGTATTATCTGATATTTCTTCTGCAGCTTTAGCAGAGCCCCACTATGGGAGATTCTATATGGAATCAGGGAGGAAGAAAGGCAGCTCCAGCATCCATTATCAAAGTCAAGGAAGAGGGAAGAGGTTCCCACTATTTTCAATTTTGTTCTGGAATTTAATTCAGATCAAGGAAGTGAATTTGGGGACAAGGTAGCTGAGTTCAGCAGCTGTGGCATTGAAAAGCAGGGATCATAAATGGCAGGAGGAAGGGAAATCCAGTAAACAATTTTCAGGTTTCAACTGAACATTGCCTCTGAACTACAAAGACCTGCAAGAAAGTGGTATCAAACACCCAGCTCCTACTTTGACCCCTGACTGAGGGGAAATGAATCAATGTTGGGAAAATATGGAAAGCAGGATGAGATTATCTACTGTATAAAAGAAGGTGGAATAGATGGCTTGGGATATTTATGTATTGAGGCTCTTTTCACGTCCCATTCCTTTATAGGGGGGTATTATTGTACCTATTGTGGCAGATCTTTATCGGCCCTGTTTATCATGTTGGGTGCAGGGAATGTCAGATTGCTGAATGTCAGGTTGTTGACTGTTTTCATAACAGGAAGCTGCCTGCTGTCTCGCTGTGTTAAGGAACTCCCGTATGCACAATGTTTTCCAAAACAAAAAAAATAGCTAAACACTCTGCTGTGGTTGGATGGCTGCACGGATTCAAGTTTCTATTGTTCCTTGTAAGGCAAAATCCTGTATAGATAAATACACTTGATACACATATGCCTGTTATTTCTTTTGTGTAAAGATACAGGAAATATGGCTGCTGTTTTGTCAAGATGAAATATTTCCCAACGCTAAAACTAAACCTCAACGTTTTCATCAGTGCCTGGGATCCTGGAAAGCTGCCATGGTTGGGTGCAGGTAGGATGTGGGAGACAGCAGTGCAACAGTGGGTAAGTCATTGCAACACCGAGCATCATGGAACACAGTTTTTAAGTGCCTTCATCCCTGTGAGCTGAAGTTAGGCATCTGGCTTCCCATAAACACTGCAGAGAGAGGGTTGCTAATTCACATTTCTTACTAGAAAACGGTGTCTACCTCTCCTCACTTGGAAAACAAGTGACACAAATACCTCCTGGCTTCCCTGGACATCAAAATCACAGTGACAGAGTCTGGGAGTTGGAAGAAACCCGAGTGAGCTGCCTGAGAATGCAATCTGGACACCCTTTGCAGGGCAGACACATCCCAGTTCAGTTTGGGCACAAGTTACCGCAATTTGGGTGAGAACAGGTCCTGAGCACCTTTGTTCAGAGTCCTGACGGCTAATTGTAGGCACCTAGACTCTTTCTTGGAGCAAAGCACTAAAGAAATGGTCTCCAAGCGATAGTTACTATGAATGGTCTAAGAAGCATGCAAAGATTGCATGAAAAGTAAAGTACCTTTGATCACAGCTTCACTCATTTTAAGGTATATTTTACCTTAGTGCAACCATGAGATGCTGGTCTAAAGCACATCTACGATGAGGATTTTGAACCTGAATCTTCTGTAATCTCCCTAATCTTTCTTTCTCTGCCCCCAATTCCCTGGCTGCTTTAATCAATGGAGAGAGGGGAGGATAATATTTTTTCACAGGACTAAAATAGCTCAGAGGAAAACAGAGGGGGAACCTAAACTTTGGACATGGGATCTCCATTCCACAAGGGCTTTCTTTTCTGACACCAGATAGCAGGGTGTTGAAAAAGGGTCAACGTGCTTTCAAAAATTGCTCAGAGCACAGCTGACTGCTGTTTCTGACTCCAGATCTTCACAGTTCAGTCCACAAGATGTGTGTCTTCCCATGAGACCCCATGAGGGGCTCCTAGATTGCTGCCTGGACTGTGGAATCGTGGTACAGGACAGAGATACTGAATTAGCTAAGGAATTTCTTAAAAGTTCCTGCAAACTACAGAATTTTGGTACCAATAGAAAATGCAGTATGCTTTCTGCATCTGCCTATGTCCCTTGTCATCATGCTAGTACTTCAACCTGGATAAAATCTCCCTCTGCACTGTAGTATAACCAGAATTATTGACTCAGGTAATTCTGAGACTTTGCACAAAGCACAATATATCTTTTAAAGAACATCTTCTCCCTCTCCAGTAACCAGGTAACCTCATGATGCTGCCATCACAGTGCAGGAGATGTTGGCGGAGAGGAGGGCAAGTTCTTTCTGAGTCAGACTCTTTGGAGCTTCAGAAACTCCATGAGACACCAGGCCAACGGTGGTGGGGACCTCCCACCTTCCACTTTCCTCCTGAGGAGCTCATACCTGATGGCTTCATCTGTACAGATGGGATGCAGACTCTGGAAGTTGATTGGACATGCTGTTAAGCTGGCAGAGGAATGGCATGTGCCACAATGGAGTAGGGAAAGTAATCTTTCAGAAGAAGTTTTAAGAGGCAGATGGACTCAATTATGTCAAACAGAATTTAAGCAAAATTGATTTTTGTTTTGGAGTAGGGCATGGCCTAGAAGGTCCTTCCATCCCATGTTTTTATTATTTTGCACTCATGTAAGAACAAGGGTTAGGGTTAGGCTTTGAATTATAGCATTAAATATAATATACTCATATTTGTCACATAGTCAGCAGAGGGCGTCAAATGCACACGTGTCTCTTAGCCCAAGTACAGAACTGGAACAGCAAATCCTCTATCGGCCAACTATTTCTCCAAGAGCGGGTGATGCTTCCCCGTCAATTGTGAGATTGCCCCAGGTTTCCTTCCCCAATCGCCAAGTGCGGTGCCATACAGTAGATGTAGACCTAATTGTTCGCCCTGCAGCCCCTGCAGACAGGATACAAGTCCAGTGCCAGGTGCTGAATTATTTTCCTGTGTGGTGGTATAGTGCATGGGAATTGTTGATAACACTAACAATGCAGCAAAGGAAAAGCAGGAGAGGAGGAGGACAATTAAGCAGCCTTTGAAAGCACTGGGGACATGTAAAATACCCTCCCTCTATTCATGTGTCACTGAGTTCAAGTTCTTAAGTATAGAAACACGGGTGTCGTTACTAAGTGAATCTCTCTTACAGCCTGAAACTTTTCAGCAAGACTTGGTCTGTCTTGTAGTAACATTCACCCCAGTTGCTTAGTGGTTTTAAATTTGATTTGTCCCAGGAGGCAGTCAAGATGGATCGAAAGGAGTGTGACCAGGAGGTCAAAGGAGGTAATCCTGCCCCTCTACTCTGCTCTTGTGAGACCTCACTTGAAGTATTGTGTGCAGTTCTGGTGTCCTCAACATAAAAAGGACATGGAACTGTTGGAAAAAATGCAGAGGAGGGCCACGAGGATGATCAAGGGACTGGAGCACCTCTCATATGAAGAAAGTTTGGGCTGTTCAGCCTGGAGAAGAGAAGACTGCGTGGAGACCTCATAGCAGCCTTTCAATATCTGAAGGGAGCCTACAGGGACGCTGGGGAGGGACACTTCATGAGCAACTGTAGTGAGAGGACAAGGGGTAATGGGTTCAAACTTAAACAGGGGAAGTTTAGATTGGATCTGAGGAAGAAATTTTTTACTGTAAGGTTGGTGAGGCACTGGAATGGGTTACCCAGGGAAGTTGTGAATGCTCCATCACTGGCGGTGTTCAAGGTCAGGTTGGACATAGCCTTGGGTGGCATGGTTTAGTGTGAGGTGTCCCTGTCCCTGTCAGGGGGGTTGGAACTAGATGGTCTTAAGGTCCTTTCCAACCCTAGCTATTCTATGATTCTATAATTCTATATAGCATCATACAGCACCCAGCTATGCATGCAAAGAACTAGATCTTGTTACATGGCAGCACCCTGTAAGTCTTTTAAAAGAGTATTAAGGTTTGATGCACAGAAGTGTAAGGGCTTGAGGACCTTTTTTCCTGGACCCCTGAGCATTCATTGGCTCAAGGTGCACCTTTAGATGTATTTCCAGGCCTACTAACATTTCTTGCCAAGCTGGATGTGTCACCAGTCCTTCTCACGACACTGCGTTCTTGCACTGCCCAAGGGGCCACTGTGTGCCAGCAAGCTGGGGCCCCTCTAGCTCTCTGCCATGATGGCACCTTCCTGTTGTCCAGCATGCAAATCCCAGAGCAAATCACCAGCACTTCTGATTAGAAACTGTTTTGTCAGCATTTGGCACTGCCCCAGCAAAAGTGACACCAATTATTTGTGTCAGCTCCCTCTGAAAGCAAGAGATATATGAAATATCACGCCAAGACAATTCATCACAGCTTGCAATGGGATTTGGGACCTGTCACCCTGATGGGATATTGACTGAGCATGGCTTCTTCCAGGACAGAGAGGTTATGTAGAGCATTATATCATCCCCAGTAAGGCATCATAGACTGAAACTGAAAAATGAGCCTCAGAGTCACTTATGTAAATGGCCCAATGAAAGTAACAGTGGTGAATTCAGGCTGCTCCTGGTTTAAGTTTACCTGAGGAGTTTTAATAACTGATATGTGGTTAGATGGAAACATTTGTTTTAAAGCAAGCTGGGGCCAGACCTTGTTTGTTTGTTTGCATGTTTTAACATCTGCTTAAGTTATGTTCAAGTCTTTCCACCAGGGTACATAGTGAGCTCCTGCTTTGTGCAAGGTCCACAAGATTTTCACATTAGTCCTTTCCTTTTTTCCTGACTGGTAGCAGCTAAGGTTTTGTACTGACAGGCTTTGCTTGCAAATGGGATGGGAGATGGTGGGCACTCAACTTGGGAGACGGGACTTGGGTTCTGCCTGAGGTTGCTTGGAAAATTGACGTTGCATCCACAATTCCTCAGTGCTTCATTACAGTCTAATGAAAAGAGTATCACACACCTTGAGTTATTGTTTAAAGATTCTTATAGCAGCTAAAGGTTAAACAAAGTTACAGCAACACCATGAACTCTTAACTTGGTTGCAACTGGGTTTGCTGGGAAGTGTCCTGTATACTTCTCACTTCTTATAAGCTCTTCTTAAAAACCGCTAAACATTGCAGAGACCTGGGAAGGTCTAGAAGGACCTCTGGTCAGACCCTGTAATGAATGGTCCCTCATTCATCATCATTACTGCTTGTTAAAACATGTCCGTTCCTGTTTTGCAGTGGTTGCTGCTTTCTTTTTTTCCCCAAGATGAAGTTTGGTGTGTACATCATTAACATATAATATCATCTGATGATGTTTCCCTGCAGTTTTACTCATACCACAGCTCATGTCAGCTCTGTCCTGGGTTTTATTTCTCAGGTTTTGGTGGCTGCAGCTCCACTTTTCTGCCAAAGGATCACCTTGGAGAAGTGCAGGGCACCTGCTATGGGCTTTCCTTTTTCTTCTTTCTTCATAGCTTCACACTGAGTGATCTAGCATGAGCATTTGCAGAGTTCATCCACAGGTGCAGGAATGATTAGCACAATCAATGTCCTGCAAAATTAATCTAGAAACTCAGAAAAGAGAACTGTGGTCTTCTACCTCTGTTAGAAAATTGTCATCATCGCCATGAAACAATCCTCAGGTAACTCACCTCCTAACCTCAGCAGCACCCATCTCCAAGCCCACCCAAACCAAAAGCAACTAAGAAGAGTGGGTACTGCAAGGTGGAAACATGACCCTTACAACTGCACTTATTGAATGAACACCAACATCCGCACTCAAACATTAAAGCTATTAACAAAAAAAAGGCATACAGCAAAGCATTGAAGAGAAGAATCAGACCAGGAGGTATGCTTACAGAGCAGGTTAAAAGTGCATTTTCCCACTATTCAGGATATTTATTCTGATTGTTTTATTATTATCCTTTATCAAACCACCAGGAATACATGCTCTGTTAATGGAGGAGAACAGCAACACAATAATACAACCTCTGAGGTCTCCATTTCCTCAGCACCATGGCTACATTTGACCTGCAAGCTTTGAGCCTTCTCCTACTCAAAGGGCAAGCTCAACCTGGTGCAGTGGTTATGGGATTTCTCAGTGTATGCAGAGAACCAGGCGGTGCTTCCTGTGACCCAGCTTGCAAGGGAGGTACAAAATCCACGTTTCTCAATCAGGCAGCTTCACAAATCACTTAAGAACCCACTGCTAGTCACAGCTGCAGTGGTACAGGCACACTCCATCCAAAAGCTTCAGGAGAAGCTCTTTATACTGTGAATTGACCTTCATCAAGAGCAGCTCTCCCTTGAATGAGCTACTCCTGAGCTGCCCTTCTCTGACAGTTCATTTGCCCTGTTTCTTGCCACCCATCAGCTTTCCTCTCCCTGTTTTTTGGGGGGGGCTGATTTACTCCAGTTTATGCCATGACTAGTACAATCCCTTTCTGAAAAAATGATGTGGATGAGCGAGCACAGAATCTTTCTATCAGAGGACAGGAGCTGACGAGTTAAGAGGGATTTTGGCATCTCAAAGGCCACAGTGCCCATCTAGGGACTGACTCTTGGTCACAGACAAGTACAGATCTCAGCAAGAGAAAAGGGATTCCTAAGGGAAAATACTAAGGTGCACTGATGATACCAATAACTGTGGGGTAGCTACACTTCTACCCTTCCCTTTCATAGTCAATAAGTATGCTGGCCGAGCCTGATACATAGCTCTTCCTGCCTTTCCCCAGCCTAAAATGATAAGTGTGTATCATAGAATCATAAAATCACATAAAATTTGCCACCTAGTTTGATCTGGCACCTAATGGTGCATGTTCTAGATGAGGGGCTCCAGAGCAAGACTACCCTGCTTCTATGTTTGCAGTCCCTTCCTCCTCTGTGATACCCATGCCATGAGTATCCCCTTAATGCCTAAAAAGAAGTAAGATAAAACCCCACATCACAGGACAGAAGAGCAATCAAGCAGATGGACTGAGGCATCACTGGAGGAATCCCTGTTACCAAATTCATGACACTTAATAATAGTGGTATTCAGCTACACTAATTATAATAACCCAAAGAAGCCAAACATCTTGGAAGAACTCACCTACACTAAGCATGAACAAGTAAAGAGTAATGACAGATTGCATCCCAGCCCTTCAGAAACAGATTTACTGAGGCTGAGATAGTGAAACAGTTTAAGTGGACTTAACAATAAGCAAATAAAGGGGAGTTTGACGAGACAGCGAAAATTTCATGGAGTTTAATTCACCATTACAGACAGCACCATAAATAAATTATGTGTGCCATAAATAGGTAAGACTACTGTATGATCAATCACTTCTGGTCTCTATCCTGAAAAGACAGTTTCTGCCAATCTTTTCTTGTCTAGGCAAGTTTTAAGCTTCCTGAGCAAATGGGTTTAAACAGTGTCAGGTGTGTTTCTTCATACCTGCATTCAGTGAACTGCCGAAATAAATTCAGATGGACAAAGCACACATATATGGTAGCAGGGAAGATAACAGGAAGAAAGAGCGATGCAAAGGGAGGTAGCAATGTCCACAGCAGCAGAAAAAGGCAGCTGGGAATAGCTGTGAATCAGCTGTAAGAGAAAGGCTTCAGTTTGATATATGGTGCCAGAGACATTATTAATGATTTGCTGGTTTTTACCTTTAAAAACTTTGTGTGGATTATTTATTATGTCACCACAGTGCTCATATGATCTATGAAAGGGGCAATATGTATCTGTTTCTGGCCTCTCAGATTCGCTGCTCGTTTACAGGCTCTAATTAGGATTTAACTCTGCTCTTTCAACATGTAGAAAGAGTATGCACTATACTTAAAGGAAAAGGCAAAAAAGAAAAACATACCCCGCTTACTTAAACTATCCTTTATAACTTTCTACCATGAATGAACAGTTCTGCTGATAGTCACTGCAGCATTTTCAAAGGTCAAAGGATTTATTTTCCTTTGAAAATAGTGAATAATTCAGGGAAACCCAAATGGAGTAGAAACACTGCTAGAGACCTGAAATTAGAATCTTTCCATGAAGTTAGCTAGTAAAGCAATGGTTAGCTGGTTGCTGACTGGAGATCTCTGCAGAAGGGGAAATTGCCTGTGAATTGAACACATAGAAAGCCAACCATATCTCCCAGAAAGCCAACTGTGTCCTGGGCTGCATCACCAGCAGCATGACCAGCAGGTTGAGGGAGGGGATTCTACCCCTCTGCTCTGGTCTGGTGCGATCCCCCCTGCAGTCCTGCATCCAGCTCTGGGACCCCAACATAAGAAGGATGTGGAGCTGTTCGAGGGAGTCCAGAGGAGGCAGTGAAGATGCTCCAGGGGCTGGAGCAACTCTGCTACGGAGACAGGCTGAGAGAGCTGGGCTTGTTCAGCCTGGAGAAGAGAAGGCTCCAGGGAGACCTTAGAGCAGCTTCCAGTGCCTAAAGGGGCTGACAAGAAAGCTGGAGAGGGGCTTTTGACAAGGGCCTGTAGGGACAGGAGAAGGGGGAATGAATTTAGACTGATGGAGGGGAGATCGAGATATCAGGCAGAAATTCTTCCCTGTGAGGGTGGTGAGGCCCTGGCACAGGTTGCCCAAAGAAGCTGTGGCTGCCCTATCCCTGGCAGTGTTCAAGGGCAGGTTGGATGGGCCTTGGAGCAACTTAGTCAAGTGGAAGGCATCCCTGCCTGTGACAGGAGGTTAGTACTAGATGAACTTTAAGGTTCCTTACAACCCAAACCATTCTGTGATTCTATGACTCCAACTTTATTTTCAGTGGAAAGTCACCACTGATGCTTAAAGAACATCATAAGTTTGTATTTTCCACTGAGCTAACACATAGCATATTCATCTTGATATCTTCACAGTAAACAGAAATATGCAGGAAGCAAAGCTAGCACTTCTACCACAGGAGTTTGATTCCTACCTTGTTCTTCTAAGCAAGTTGCGCCTCCATCTGGAATGAAGAGAATTAGTGAGTCCAATTCTTAAAAACCCCTTGGTGTTCTGGATTTCCTGAGCTTAGCAAAGGTTTTGTGCTATCCAAGTCTCTGGGGGTTTCAAGGGTGCTGCAAATCTTCAGAGTAGTTAATTTCTAAAAGCAAGAGTTATGTACTAGGAAGACCTTGCAAGGGAGGTTTTGAAAATCATAGAGCGGTGTCTATGGAAGTGCCAAGAACAGTAGCACCTAGATGTTTCCCTAAGTTTCTGGACACCTCACCTTATTATTGTGAGAAACTTGTTTTTGTGTTTGAAGGCTCATCTGACTTGTCCTTACTTATAAATATCGTATCTATCCATGCTCACTAGTTTGGAAACCTTCAGCAGGCCAATCTACTTCTTTGGGATGCCTAAACATCCCATTTTCACTTAAGATGAGTAGTCTGCCTTTGTAGCAGGGTTGCAGAGGAAAACCTCCTGTGTCTTCACTGAGTTGCAAAATCCTGACAAGAAGTCCTGCTACCTGTAAACATGTGAAATGTAGATTCAAGCAAGTGGTGCCGGCACAACACTTGTTGTAATTCAGATGGAAATTGCAGGTTCTTTTCTACTAGCTGAAGAAAACCCACACCAAACTAATTTCTCTGATACTCATCTCCTAATGTCTCTCAGCAAAGCTTTTTTCCTTTTATGTTTTCTAGGGAGAAGTTACCTCCTGGAGTGCTATGATCAAGATGTTGCATGTTTCATATCTAGGCTAATTGAAATTTTTCCTGTGTCCAGAAAAAAAGATTTAAAGATATCAAATCGCTTCAAGCAGCGATCACATCAGCAGTGTTCCACCTGCTCCAAATAGCATTAACAAGCTGATGTCTTGGGCAGTGAATTTTTAATGCCCAAATGATAGTGTCCTCCCTGGAAACTCTTTTACAACCCCACCAATTTCTTTAGGACAGTTTTCATTCCAGTATTCAATCCATGTTGCTGGTAAGCCTGAGCCCACCCACTTCTGAAGTCATTGTGACATAATGGGAGTAGTCAGCACAGATAAGAGGGACAAGGATGTAAGCGCCTCAATCAATATACCTTATATTGACTATTTAGGATTAAATTTAGTAAACTTGCCTTTACACTGGAAAAAATCCAATAAATTGCTGAAAATCATTATTTACATCAAAATTTAAATCTCTCTAGTTCATACCTAAATGTTATTCTTTTTCTAAAAACATGTATTTGTTTTGATATATTGTCATTTATGAGTCCAGTTTCTGCCCTTGAACTTTATTTCTGTGCATTTAATTTCTGATCCTTCAAAAAGCTTACAACCATCTATCCCTGGATGTACCAGACACTCATTATTCCCATCAATCCAGTCCTCACAGCATTTCTTCATTTCTGGACATGTTTGGAGCTGCCTAAATCTCAACAGTGATGATCAGTGAGGAGCTTACTCAGCTCTAAACGCCGCTGAAACTCACCAGCTGAACACGTCCTTACCTGCTTAGCTTTGGGGATTGATCCAGTGGGTGTATTCAGAAGATGTCAATCTGTTCCTCGTACAGATTGCAGTAGCAGGCGGAAGTAACCTCTTGCCTGTATAGTGGTTGGTCCTCCTCTCCTAATTTTCAAGAGGCCTTTGTTCAAATAACTCTACATGGAGCTTGAATCTACATTTCACATGTTACAGGAAACGACACTAATCTATAGGTAGTCTGATACTCCTCACTGTTTCTCATCCATTAAATTACCCAGTGGTGCATAACAGTGATGTCATAGTTCAACAGTAAGTGCACTGCCCTGAAAGACTAGATTGTCCCCATAGCTATGTTACACAAAACAGCTTCCATATGTGACATCATGTGACCGCACAAAATTTTATTTCCTTACTAGCACACCTGACTGAAAGACACTGATGGGACTTGAGAAAGCATTTCTGTGTCTATTTTTGCTGACTGTGTGTGACATAGGTTGTTATGAGAAAATTGACAAGATCAAGGCCAACAAGTATGATGCCTGTCAACACTGTATTTCCCAGTGTGACCAGGGTTTGTGTCACTATGCATGATCAATAGCAGAAGGACGGGTACATGCAAACGTAGCTACACAGTTGTAAGTGCTAAGGGAAGAGTTATGGCTTAAGCATAATACTTGAATGTCTTTGGCTGGAAAGGCAATGTGGTTATTTAAAAGTTCTGTGGGTTTATACAACCCATGCTACAGGAAAATGGGTCTTCCTCTCTCCAGGGATGATGCAAATAAAATAATAATAAGATATTAGATGACTTCAGGTCATGGAGTTATCTCTTAAGGTTCTAAGTGTCAAGACACTAAAATGCCTTTCTATCTTAACACCAACTGCAGATGTAGTTAATATAGATTTGAATTCTATTTCTTGGTTATTAATGACACTAATGAAAATCTGCCCCTTTTCCACAAGCTGGTCTGCTCCAAAATGGCAAAAAAAAAAACCCAAAAACAAACAAACCAACCATAAAACCCCAGAATTCTTTGAACCACTCCTGATTTGGAAAAGAGGCTCTATACTTGCTCATGTATCCAGAACATGAGGATGGGGATGAATGCTCTCTTTCCCCTCTTTTGCTCAGTGGCTGTGGGACTCCCAGCCCCCCTTGGTGTCTTCTCTGCCAGTCTAGCAGGGAATGGCCCTAAACTCAAAAGTTGCAATGTGTTTCTGTCACCTTGCTGGGAAAAGTTCAGGATCACCAGACAGGAAGAGATAGGGAGGAGCAACAGGAAAATGAGGAAAAGGGGGGTATAGGGAGGACTCAGCTTTTTCCCATCTTCTGTCCTTCCTCTCTGACAGCAGCACTCCCACAAGATGTGAATCTGGGGTGTGGCCAGAGATGCACAATCTTCTTTTCTTGCACAAGAGATGTCACAGGAAGGTGAAATCTGATGAGATTAGATGAGGAACCTCACTGTAACTGGCTGGCAACTCTGAAAGACATCTGATGTAACTAAATCCTTGCAGTTCAGCATAGGCAACAGCGTGGGAGATAATAAAGATCTCACAGAGTGGGTGCATTTTCTTCCCCACATTCTCCTTCCCTCCTGGCACATATTCCTGTTGTGGACAGTTCGCCAGGAACTGCTGACCTCACTAGCTTGGTCTTACCCCTGTAGTTGTGATACTTATTAAATGCATTACCATGGTTGAGGCTCAGAAAGCTAAGTTATTCTATGAGTAACTTCCAAAATGCTACTCTTTTGCTGTGGACATGTCTTCTTGGGATAGCATTTTAAAGTGTGCCATAAGGTACCAAGGCTGAATGAACATTTCTTCACTTCTGGGATAAGCATTATGGCTCTGTCCTGAAGGAGCTTCTTCATGTCCTGTTTTCATTTCCATTTTTTTTAGGAAGTCAAGCAAAATACAGCATATTAGGACTGATGAGTATTTGCTTTCAAGATAGGAGAGTGGGGAATGGATCAAGGCTTCTCCCATAAAATACAGCCTGGGCTTTTCTGAAAAAGAGGAAATCCCTTCTCTTCAAATCATTGTAGATTTTAATGTGGAATCTCTGTTCTCTTGTCTGCTCCACCATCTATCTGGCTTTGAGTTTTAGCAGTCCAAAAAAGGATATGGGTTGGTCCAAACCAACCTTGCATGTCTAATGACACTATAAAGCAGAGAGGAAGCCTTAACACTCACCAGTTCACATCTTGGGTAGTGCATGGGATCAGTGATTATTCTGGAGCCCACAAGGTCATGCAGCAGGCAGGGTGGGTGCCCTTCCCCAAGACAATTTGGTCCATGGAGCTCTTCAGGGATTGCAGGACTGGGCTGTGGCTGCCCTCCATGATGCCTGACATTGATGTTTGGTGAACCATGTGGCTGAGGCATGGCAAGGGAGAGACTGCAGCACAGGACAGCCAGACAAGTGGAAACCACACCTGGTTGCATCCCTTGTCTGCTCCTGAAAGCAGACTTTTTAATAAGTCCCACTGCCCAGTGACACACTCAAGAGCAGGGGTTGGCCACTTATACTTCAGAACACAACCAGTGTTCTGAATTACCTGGTGAATAATTGTTGCTTGAAAGAGAAATATAGAAATTTGAATGTTTAGCACCAGCAAAGTACTTCAAACATTTCGGTGTATGATAAAAATATTTTTGCATAGTCCAGGAATTTACCCATGTCATTCATGAAGTTTAACATGGAATTAGCCCTGAGCGGTTTAGGTTGCTACCACAGACTGGAGAGGCACTGCTTCAAGATAGCACTGCAATGGGAAATGAAGAGATAATGTATACTGAGTCTGGGTCCTAGACCTGTAAGCCTTCTTTGCACCTCAGTGCAAGGGATCAGGAGTGCCAGAACAGGAGTCAAAACAGTTATTGTCCTAAGGCAGTCCTCGCCCCTGGGACCATGGAGAATCTCAGATCAGACACTGGTAATGGGAGATTTCTGTGCTGTAATGCACTAATTAGGCACCCTGGCAAAGCATTTCCACCAGCTTAGGAAGCGCTGTCCTGACCTTGCTCTTATGCCTACTCCCTCTCTGTCACAGGACAGAAAGAGCCTCACTCAGCTCTTTTAAAACTGCAAAAGAAGCCATCCTTTATGCAAGAGCTGAAAGGTTAATACATGTCACTTTTGCTGGCCAGGACTCTGCAACAGGCTAAGGAGGAGACATCCTTTATTACTGAGGAAAAAGAAGCACAAGCTTGCCACAGCCTGCCGTTTCAACCCTCACAGTTCAACCCCACTTTCACACCACAGGACTTAGAATAAATATGTACTTCTCTGAGCAGGGCTTGTCCTCTCAGTTGCAGCAAACACAAAATACATTCCATTGCCGTGCAATGGAAACTCTGCAGGCTGCTCTTAGGTAGGGGTTTTCCTGTGGCTTGCAGGGATAAGAAAGCATCAAGCTCCTGAAATACGAAAGGTCAGCAGGGATGCTTCCTGTTGGAGCTGCACAAACCCTGGTGTTCACCTCAGAGGGCATGGAGTTAAAATTAGGAGTGGTTGCAGGGTTACAGAGATTGCTCCTTCAGCCTAACATAGTGACAGGGTGTGCGACTTAGGGGCATGAGAAAATGAACACCTCCAGCCTGAATATGTTCTAGAGAACCACAGAAAATACCACTCCTTCTCTCTTGGACACAAGGTTTGGGATATCAGGAATTCCTCTCTAAATAATCCTCTTTTCCTGGGCATACAGAGGATGTGTATACACCTATCTGCCTACACAGAAATAATGCAGATGAAAATAATTAGAGAATCCTCACCTGAGTTTCTTCCCAGAAAGGCTATGTCAGGTGGACACAATTCAGAAGATGTCTTGGTGTCTGGCATTTTTCTGGGATAAAAAAGACAGTATTTCACCATTCAGAAGCTCAGAATCTGAGCCTCCTTCTCTGCCTAGTATGTACTGTATCTCTTTCTGACTTTGGGAATATTTATTCACTTAAAGCAGGACAGATCCAACAGAAGAGATGGAGAGACATCCCACAGGCCCAGAAAGTCCATGTTTGTTTCAGACCTTAGCTGCCATTCCTCGGTTATCTACCATATACTTAAGGTATATAATTTGGAGGGCAAACTGCAGGGCTGATTACTGCCAAGGATGTGACGTATGGCCATATGCAACATTTCAAACCATTTTTGTGTTCCTTATCCCATGTCCTAACAATAGCCTTCTACTCCTGCATCCATGAGGACATACATACCTCTCTGGAGGAGACGGGACTGATAGACTTACCCCCAAGGCCTGTCTTGATGCAGGAAAGTAGTGTTGCACTTTTGGAACAAAACACTGCAACTTCCAAATGTCTAATTTCAGAGCTTGATGCTTCAGAGCTTCATTGCATGGATTTAAGTTTTTCCACACAATTCCTAACCCTGTGTTAGGAGGAGCATATGTTCCTGCCACTTCCCAAGGAGCCACCGAGCCCTGTAATGCAAGATCTCCACCTCCCAATTAAATAAAAAAGATAGTTTGCAGTACACATACAGAGTCATCTTGGAAAATCTCCCTGCCCTCCAGAGCAAAGCCTACCAGAGGAGCCTGAGATCCAGAAATAAGAACAAAGCACCCCTTCCTGTAAAGCAGCTGGGATTTCAAGTGGCTGGAGCTAAATACAGTGCTAGGTCAGCAAGGATCCACCAGGAAAGGGAACTATTGCTCTCCATTAATGAGAGGCATGTCTATTTGAACACATCTGTGAAGGCCTCAGCTTCAGAAAGCACATTTCTTTTATTTTCAGTGGTTTACACTTTCATTTCCACCATGCTCTTCATCTTTCTCTGAGAATTTCCTATTCAAAAAACAAACAAGCAAACAAACCCAACATATATCAAGAAGCAATTTGTCTGGCTGGTAAAAACAAACAACCAACAAAACAACAACCACCCAGAAGACAAACAGAGATGTGTAGCAAAACATGCCATTCAGCTCCGCGCAGCCAAACATGCCATACAGCTGTGCAAGTCTCACATTGCCTCTTCTCCCTCCTCCTCAGCTCTGATGAAAGACATCAGCTGTAATCCCCTCCAGGTGGTGACAAGCATTATCTTTGCAGCCGGTATAAACGTGACAGCTCTGGAGCTGGCTGGTAACACATGTTCCCGTGCTGTAAGAGGGAGAGGGAAGTTGCAAGCCTGAACACGCATGTGAGTCATACCAGCCCAGGGGAAATGTAAACTTTGGAAGCAATGCAAGCGCCAGAGATGTAACTGCGAGGGATCCTTTTCAGCTGTGTGCATTGTTCATGGATGCTCTGGGCGATCCTGGAAGAGACTGATGAAGGAAAGAAATACCTACTTCAGCAATATGTCTCCTGGTTCAACGTGACTGGTCCCCAACCCCTCTGAATGGGGCTTTTTGTGAGCAGGCTATATGGGTACACAGCCCGCGCGTCCCGACGAGGACAGGCACACGCGTGAGTCACTGCCCAAACACAGACAAGTATGGAACAGGTCTCTCATGCAGGGAGAACTCCCTTGATTTCAGTTGTCACGGTTTGGTGATTTAATTTTTTGTGGTTTATTTGATTTCTTTCTCCTTGCTGGTGCTGCAAGCAAGGAACTTACTGACTCAACACAGATAGGCTGTGATGTTGACTATGCACAAGTGGCTTTAAAATAAGCAAAGTCAAGAGCTGGAGTAGAAATCCTGGGAGATGTTCACTCTTTCACTAATCCGTTAAGTTCCAGGAGTGGGGTTTAGCAATAGCAGAGAGGGGTGATCTAGAAGCCAACAAACACTTCCATGGGATGACTGGCTTGAGTTGTTGCCTAGCAGTCTGCAATACACCACTACAAGTATTGTAAGATGCTTTTGGGTAGGTATGTTGGCATCAGCTCTTCCCACATGAAGTACCTCCATCTGAGCAACTTGTCTAGGCTCCACAGAGAGAAATACCTGCTGAGAGTGTAATTTGTCTCCTCTTAATGTAGCTGTCCACAGGAGATGAATCACGCTCTTCTTTGCCTCTCTCTCTATAATGGGAGTCTGGATGGTGGGCTCAGAGGGAGGTATCTTCACCAGAAATGTTTAAGTCGATGTGTACCACTTCCAGTGTATGTCTCAGGTAAAGATCAGCACTATGACTACATAGCTCAGTGCTTTTCTGAATCCTGAGAGAGTTGATGTGTCAGAAGACAGACATTTCACTTTGCTCCCTGTGAAACCAAAATACATGACTTTGTACCTGCCAGTCTCTGCTGAGTGGAGAGACATACCCTGCAGGGCCACTGAACAGCCATGCTGGGCCAGCTGTTCTGCTGCAGGGACTGACAAGCACTAACAGGATTCTTCAGCAGCAAACTCCTTTTCTCTGGCATCTGGAATAGCTCCATAGCAGGCATCAGTGAACAAAGATGCCACAGCCTTCACTCAGTGTCCCTAGGCTGGGTTTTGAACCAACCAGCCTGATGGTACCTGGCCAACTTCCTAGCGGCAGGAGTAGTCAGAGCTTGAATTCATAGGCTCATAGAATCACAGAATGGTTTGGGTTGAAAGAGACCTTCAAGTTCATCTTGCTCCAACATCCCTGCCATGGGCAGGGACATTTTCCAATAGACCAGGTTCCTTCGAGCTTCATCGAACCTATCCTTGAACACTGCCAGGCATGCGGCAGCCACAGCCTCTGTTCTGGCCAAGCCTGGCCTTGAGCACTGCCACAGCCACTGGCAACCTCTGCCAGTGACTCACCTCCCTCATAGTGAAGAATTTGTTCGAAGTGCCAGGGTTAAGATGCTACAATCCATGGGCTTTCACCCCTCCAGATGATAATCCTGTGTCACACTCTGAATAACTGCTGGGAGATTCTTTCTCTTCACATTGCCTGGAGAACCCAGGACAAAAAAACCTGACACAATTGCCTAGAGTCAGTGAAATGAATCTAGCACAGCAGTAATTTTCTCATTGGTGCCTTTCCCTTAATTATAGATCAATGGATGTAACTGTATTTTTGTTGTTTCTCATGCTGGGCACCTTAAAAAAGTGTTTTGGTATTGATTTGTGGAAATTTTGAAAGGCTTAATAGACTCAGAATACTGATGTCATGGTACATCACTACAGAAGGGGAAACATGCCCTACAGCAGTTCTGTTTCTTTCTGACCCAGACAATAAATGCCAGAGGGATCACTTTTGCTGTGTGGGTGCTGTCTTTAGCCATGAGCATAAGTCTAGCCAAGTAGGATTCATTAGGACTATCAAGTCTTGTGAATAATGGGTGCATTTGCAACCAAATCCAGCTCATACAAGCAATGTTCAGTTATATGCAAAGCCTAGCATCAAGCTCATGCATGACAACTTTCAAATAGCTTGTTAAAGTTGACCTTAAATGGTATGGAACTACAGGGCTGGCTCTTTTGAGTAGCTGTAGTGTTCATCATGTACTGTAGATGTGGGAATTAACCTGTTAGTATAATATTGGTATATTGAAAAACGTGTAACTGTTGCTGTGTCAGAGGAGAGTTTCCAGCTTCCTGTTGTGCTTGTTTTAGCTGTGGTAGAGTTAATTTCCTTCATAGTATCTGCTATGTAGCTATGTGTTGGATTTGTGCTGGACATGGTGTTGATAATTCAGAGATGTTTTCACTCTATTGCTGAGCAGTGCTTACACAGAGTCAAGGCTTCACACCACCCATCAGCCAGCGAGCAGCTGTCCACGCTGAGAGTGCACAAGGAGCTGCAAGTGGACGTAGGCAGTACAGCTGATCTCGACTGACTCAAGGGATGTTCCATACCACATGATGTCACATTCAGCATATGTTGCTGGGGGAAAAAAAGGAAGGGGAGGGAAGTTTGGAGTGATGGCATTTGTCTTTTCAAGTAATGATTCAAGTGTGATGGAGTGCTGCTTTCCTGGAGATGGCTGAACATCCGCTTGTGATGCGAAACGGTGAAAGCATTTCTTGGCTTGTTTTGCTTGCAAAATTAGGCTTTTGCTTTACCTAATAAACAGTCTTTATCTCAACCCACAATTTTTCTCACTTCTCCTCTTACGATTCTCTCCCCCTTCCCACCAGAGAGTAGTGAGCAAGAGGCTGTGTGGGACTTAGCTCCCAGCTGGGGTTAAACCATGATACCTACTTCAAAGCCAATTGAGTTTTAGCACTTAGTTATAACTTAGTTATAAGCCCCTCTCTGGACTTGTTCCAACAGTTCCATGTCCTTTTTATGTTGAGGACACCAGAACTTCACACAATACTCCAAGTGAGGTCTCACAAGAGCAGAGGGGCAGGATCACCTCCTTTCACCTGCTGGTCACGCTCCTTTTGATGCAGCCCAGGATACGGTTGGCTGTCTGGGCTGTGAGCGCACACTGATGGCTCATGCTCATTTTCTGATTGACCAACACCCCCAACTCCTTCTCCTCAGGGCTGCTCTAAATCTCTTCTCAGCCCAACCTGTAGCTGTGCCTGGCATTGCTCTGACCCACATGTAGGACCTTGCACTTGTCATGGTTAAACTTCATCAGGTTGGCATCAGCCCACCTCACAAGTGTGTCAAGGTCCCTCTGGATGGCTTTTCTTCCTTCCAGCATATCAACCGATCCACACAACTTGGTGTCATCAGCAAACTTGCTGAGGGCACACTCAATCCGTCTGTCCATGTCACCAACAAAGATATTGAATGCAACCAGTCCCAATACCGATCCCCGAGTGACACCACTCATTACTGGTTTCCAGCTGGACATTGAGCCATTGACCACAACTCTTTGTGTGTGGCCATCCAGCCAGTTCTTTATCCACCAAGTGATCCACCTATCAAACTGATGTCTTTCCAATTTAGAGATAGAATGCTGTGTGGGTCAGTGTTGAATGCTTTGCACAAATCCAGGTAGATGACATCAACTGCTCTACCCCTGTCCATCGGTTCCTTAGCCCCATCATAGAAAGCCACCAGATTGGTCAGGCAGGATTTCCCCCTAGTGAAGCCATACTGGCTGTCACCAACGACCTTGTTTTTCATGTGCTTTAGCATGCCTTCCAGGAGAATCTGTTCCAAGAAATGTCCTAGGAAATGCAAGACATCCATATGAGGCTAACAGTTAGAGCTGCCCTTCTTTTTAGAAACGCTCAGATCTTATCTTCTTAAAAAGAAGGTCATCCTCCCTGGAGGATCTCAGATGGATGGCACTGTAACCCTTCATGAGGGCACATCAGCTGAGTTCCAGCTCTCCACTGACTACCCATATAGATCCCTGTTTTTCAGACACTTAAAATTAAGTATTCACCTCTGGAGATGAACCCAGTTCTTACTTTGAGTGATATGAATTTTATCTATGGAAATCAATGGGTTGGCAATGAGTTTAAGAAACTGTTTCTTAGAATGATAACAATATAAATTGTTTGATATTGAATATTGATTATTTCAACATGTCCACATGCACTTTCACAAACCTGGCACAATACTACACACATACTTTTCCACCATACAATTTAAGGCATTTTGTTTTTACCCTCTTATTTTGTTGCTGGTTTATTGTCCTTGCAAAGTATTGATAAAATAGACTGTTTCCCAAAGATACAATCTGGTAGAAAACAGTTGTTAAATAAGTTTGCAGTTCTATCATGATTTGTTAAGTCCAGCATCTCCAGTAAATGCTTGAGCCTCTTTCAGCTGTTTGCTGCAGCACAGATGCCCAAACTTTTTCCATGTTAAAGCTAAAATTAGCTTAAATTTTATTGGTTGTCTGCAAGGGCGAGGCACTGAGCAATTGCAGATCCTATAGCTTTGGAACAGGGCCTCATACAAAATTGTCTGAGGGATCCCAGGTGATTGTAAAGTGCTTAGATACTATCATTGGCATAGTAAAGGTAATTACAAGGAATGGAACTTTACTAATTTCTAATTTGGTCAATATTGCATTCAACCACTACCTCAGACACCACATATAGGTAGATGAATTAACTCATCTTTTTATCTACCAGTACATGATTACATACTACAGTAATGAGCACAGTAAAAGAAAATGGGTGATCTGAAAGAGGAGAGCTCTACTGGAATAACCTTTCTTGGTGTTTAGCATTTCCAGTGAAATGAAGAATAATCTCAACCTCTACTAAAGAAAAATAGGAAAAGTTGGGAAAGATTTTGATATCTCAGACTCTTTTTCTGGGTAGAGAGAAGTTACGGTTAGGGTAGTGTCATGTAGGGTAGGTTAGGGTAGGGTAAGATAGAGTAGGGTAGAGTAGGGTAGGGTAGAGTAGGGTAAGATAGGTTAGGGTAGGGTAAGGTAAAGTAAGGTAGAATAGGATAGGGTAGAGTAGAGTAGGGTAGGTTAGAGTAAGGCAAGATAGGGTAGGGTACAGTTGGGTACGGTAGGGTATGTAGGGAGGAAGTGAATGTATTTCTCTGTGGGATCTGAACAGACTTTGGCAATGAATCCAGATTTTGTCATATTTCTGTGGATTGGCAATCTTTCCAGGAAAATGGCATGCAACAGACAAAAGGCATCCTGAAGTCACTCAGAGATGATGCCCAGCAGAGCCACAGATCACTCAAGCAGCAAACAGCATGACTTAAAGAGTGGGTACAAGAAGGTATCACAAACAAAACAGCCTTCCTTTTCCCCAAACCACTTTTCTATTAAAACCACTACATCTTAATGAGTTTAGTAGCCCTCTGGAAATGAGGGCAGGTAATTGCAACATTACTCACAGGACTCAAGATCAAGTTTATCATATTTAACTCAGAATAAAAACCAATTATGACAGCTCAACTCACTGGAGATACTGTAACATGTAATGCAAATATACTTTAAAAAATGAAAGAAAAAAGCAGGTTTTGATAAGCAATTCTAGAAGTCCAGATCATCCTGGCCAATCTTATTAGAGTCTTCTTTCTTTTTAGAAGCCTGAACTTTGTCAGTATGTTCAACCTCCTTTGAATCTGTCCCTTCAGCATCTACCTGGTCCTCATCTTCCAAAGGATCAGTGCATGAAGATGCTTTGTCCTCTTCTTCCTCACTGTCAGGATACATCTGTGAGGGTTTGCTGCTCTCATCACTTTTCACTTCTCCATTAGGAATATTGCTCATGGAGTTATTGTCATCTTTGCATTCTTCTTCACCTTCATCTTCAGACCCCTTCTGAGATTGCTGTGAGAAGTTTCCTACAGAAGAATAACAAGAAAAGGCAGCTGTTTTGTTCAGAGTCCCTAGCCTTTTATTGCTTTTTCTTTCTTTGGCCTTTAAGGCTCTCTCAGAAACCTTGTTACCTTTGACTTTATGTTTTTCATGTGCTTTGTCAGGGTCATCTCTAGTAGTTTTCTCATCATATTTGTCATCTCCTTCACTACTGTTTCCCTCCTTAGCCGAACACATCTCATCTGATTCTGGATTTGCATTTTCCTCTGCTTCAGTTTCATGCAGCTCAGTTTTTTCACTTCCTTCCGCAGCATCTCCTTCAGGGCTATTGACAGTTCCAGAGCCATCAGCATCTCCTCTGTATTCAGATGTCTCCTCCTCATCACCAGCCCCAATGTCCTCATCTTCTTCTTCCTCAGCTTCATTGTCAGCTTCAGCTTCAGTTTCCTGTTCTTCATTTTGAGTTTCTTCTTGTTCTTCCACTTCCCTATTAACTTCCTCCTCCTCTTCCTTTGCTTCTTCCTCCTCCTCCTCTTTGGGGTTTTCTACCTCTTCTTCCACTTCCTGCTTCTCTTGTTTTGCTTCTTCCTCTTCTTTTACTTCATCATGCTCCTTGCTTACTTCTTCATCTTCTTCCTCTTTTGCTTCTTCCTCCTCCATGTCTTCCTCTTCTTCTTTTGTTTCTTCCTCTTCCTCTTTCACTTCCTCACCCTCGTCTTTTATTTCTTCCTCTTCCTCTTCTTTTGCTTCTTCCTCCTCCTTCATGTCTTCCTCTTCTTTTGTTTCTTCCTCTTCTTCCTTCCCGTCCTCTCTCTTCTCATTTGTTTCTTCCTCTTCCTCCTCTTTTTCTTCTTCCTCCTCCTTCATGTCTTTTTCTTCTTCTTTTATTTCTTCTTCTTCCTCCTCTTTTGTTTCTTCCTTCTCCTTCACTCCTGCCTCCTCCTCCTTCTCATTTTCCTCATTTATTTCCTCTTCCTCCATTGTTTCCTCTGCTCTTTCCTCTTTTATTTCTTCATCTTCTTTCTCTTTTGTTTCTCCCTCCTCCTCTTCATTTGTTTCCTTCTCTTCTTCTACATTCATTATGTCTTCTTCCTCTTCCTCTTTCTTCTCCTCTTCTGCTTCCTCTTTTTCTCTCTCTTTTGCTTCTTCCTCCACTTCTGCTTCTTTCTTTTCTTCTTCATTGGTTTCTTCATCTTTAACTTCATTCTCCACTTCACAGTTTCGATTTTCTGATATTTCAGACCCTTCATTCAACACTGAGCTGCCCACTTCATTTAATTCTGGCTCCTTCTCTCCATTGCCCTCCAATTCTGTTTCTCCCTCATCATTCTCCTCATTTGGATTGCCATTTTCTGTTGCTCCTTCCACAGAACTACTGGGAGTTATTTTGTTGTCTTGGGCTGCTTCTGAGGTACAGGCTTCCTCATTATAATTTTTCTTTAACCTCAGGATTTGCTGTAAATCAAATGCTTTCATGACGGGAGCGTTGGTGGCCACCACTGGATTTTTTGTGGGTTTGGAAGCCATCTGTTTCCTCACACAGGAGTCACATGGGCAGTATTCCTCCTCACTTGTTTGTTTACTAATACTGGCCTCAAAAGCTTCACTAAATGCTATATCTTTATCAGAAGATAAGTCTGATGTGTCTTCTAGCCTAGTCTGGTTTCCATTCTTGTCACTGAAGTGTGACTTTTTATGCATAGTTTGCAATCGCAGTCTCCTCTGCTCAGTTTGGAATGTTGACTCACGTCTGAGGGGTTCACATGGAGGTCTTGGAAGCTTCGTCCCTGCTCTGGTTTTGATCTTTCTCAGCTCCTTCTCTATGCTTTTTTGTATCCTTTTACTCACTTCCTCCTTCAGTTCCAATATCATTTCATCCATTTGCTGGTTGTCCTGCAGGTTCCACCTGACTTTGAACTCATTCATGGCACTGACATAGTGAGCCATGAACTCCTTCTCAATTTTCTTGAGTAGTTTCAGGACCCAAACTGGGTCTGGATCCATTGAGTTTTGCTGAACAAAGGATGTGCCCACACTGGTGGCTGTATCAACTCTGGTCTCTGGGTCATTTGGAGACTCTTTCTCAAGCTGCTCTTCTGAATGATCCTTCAGCTCTGTTTCACAGTCAGCACCGTTGACATTTGTATCATCAGTAGAGGCCAGCTGATCACCTTCTTCAAGATTTTCTTTTGGGAGTTCATCGTTCACAACTTCAGCTTCTTCTTGTTCTCCATTTTCAGTTAATTTGATACTTTCTTCATCTGCATTTTCTCCCTCTTCCTCCTGACCACGTTCACAGTTACTGCACTGGTCCTCCTTATTCTCTTCTGCCTCTTGAATTAGAGAGTTTTCTCCAGTAGACTGTGCTTTTTCCTCAACTACTGACTTTGGGCAGGCTGTTGAAGGTCGGGATGACTGCTCTTCCTTTTTACTTTGCTCCTCAGCCTCAGTCAGTTCAGTGCCAGTCTCTACATTTTCCACTTGTCCAGATGATTTGAATTCAGCAATTTTCTGTGCCACCAAAGTGTAGTCTCTGGCACCAGCTGTATTCTCTTCCACTGAGCCACCAGAACCACTGTTAACATCAACCCCAGAAGAGGACATGGGAGTGAAGTCATAATCTACAGATTTGGGGGCTTTAAACCCAGGGGCTGTCTTTGCCTGCTCACACACTTCTTGATCTGAACATGGGCCACTTTTTTCAGGTATGCATCCAAACCACAAGGCTTGAAAAACATTTAGCAACTCCATATACCTTGGCTTATTCAAACATTTTAATTTATCTGATGGACCTTCTGACTCTTCATCAAGGAGCTGGAGACTGGCAAGGCAAGTAATCAGAATGCTGGCAGAGTTACTCAGTTTCCTCCCCATAGTCGGGGACACTTCAGGCAAACTGTTTGATCGGTCAAATTTCGTTTCATGTTTTGAACTAAGCAATGCCTTCATGATCTGGACCGATGTCTGGACAGTGGTTGGCAGGTCTCTTCTGTTGCTATTTTGTTGGGATGTAGCTGATTGGCTGCATTCTGCCTGATCAGCTTTATCAGCTTCGGATACAACCTCAGAGATTTGTTCCTGATTCATGCATTCTTCATCCTCTTCATTAATAGCTGTACCTTCTGCTGCCTCTTTTCCTACTTCATCCTTTGCCTCATTTTCAGTCTCCTCCTTGTTTTTCTCAGCTTTTTCATCCTCTGAAATTTCCTCAGCATTTGTACAGTATGATACCTCAGTGGTTGCCTCCATACATTCCTCTTCTATGTTATCCTCCATTTCATACTTCATAAGTAATGTTTCTGAAGGGATTTTACTCAGCCATTCTTGCACAACCTCTTCTGGAGATGTATTTGGTAGAGTTGACGGCACTAATTCACTCCTTTCCTCTGGCATGTCCATGCCTTCTAAATCTTCCTCCACGTTTTTATTGCAAGAACCATCAATCTCTTTACTCTTCTCATCATTTATTTCAGTTGCAGCTGATTTAGACCCATAGGAAGTTGCTTTGGAGGAATCTATAATTTCTTTCTGCTCTTTTCGTGGGGTCATCACTGATGCAGTACCTATGCTGCTAATGGAGGAATTCTTTAACATGGTTGAACGAATTTTTTTACTGTTTGGCTTCCCTTTTGGTGGGGCAGGGCAATGCATACTGCATACCGACATAGTGTCAGGCAACGATGCTTGGCTGGAGTTTGATATCTCCACATGAAGATTTCCAGTTTTTATCTGCCTTGATTTTGAATATTTGGATACATTCGATTGTGAGTATCTATCATCACTTTCCTGAGATACATGTGCTAATAAGCATTTATCTCTTATTTCTGACTTTGATGAGACTCTTGAAGAAACACTTGCAGTATTTCCATTCTTAATCCCAGTCTCAGTTAAATGGTCAAATTTTGAACATACACTATCACTCAGACTTCCCTGTCTTGAAGAAGGGGCCTCTGAATTAATCTTAGAATGACCCTCTCCAGCTTTCCTGTTAGGGCTTGAAACACTTGAGCAGACAGATGATGATTTGTTGTTTTCTTCTCTATGGCTTCTCTTCTTTGAGCCTTTTGAGGATTCACTGTAGCCATTGGTGGTACTTTTTAAGCTTTTCTCCTCTGCAAAACCTGCATTTGCCTCTGTTCCACTAACAGATGAAATGTTTGAATGAAAAGATCCTGACTTATGAGACATGGGATCTCCAACAGACTTCTTTTTGATTTCACATGAGCTTTTGGAGTAATTGGATGCCCTGCTGCATGATCTCAGATCATCTGCATGGAGGGAATTCTTCTTATTCAGAGTGGATTCAAGTGAAGACACAGACATTTCAGAATGTGCGTCCAAATGAATATGGCTGTGTTTGCTCTTTTTGGATCCTCTGGAGGAGCAAGAAGCATTGCACATAATGACCTCCTCGCTGTCACTTCTCTTGCTATCCTTGCCACTAGCTCTGGAATGAGTTCCTTGTGTGGAGCAGCATTCACCTTCACTGCTTTCATCTCTAATCGATTGACTGGGCTTTGTTTTTGCTGACACTGAACTGACTTCATTGATTTCATTTTCTTCTTGTTCTGCTTCAACCTCTTCAGCCTCTTTCTTTGGGTTGGACTCACTAGAGAAGGAAGAGATCACTGCATTGTCATCAGAATGGTAATTCTGTTCACTTTTTGCTCTTGGTGTGGAACAGTTACTAGACTTGCTGTGCACACTATTGGCAGGAGTGGAAGACCTAGTGTTATCTTGATTTGCCTTCTGAAGGCTTGAGGAGGACATGCTTCTATCCATGCTACTTGTTTCCTCACATACATTCTTCTTGCTCTTTCTGGACTGCAGAGATGACCTTGACATGGCACTCCCAACTCTGCTGCTTTCAATCTCTTCCACATCATCCTTTAAGCACTTCACAGAGGAGACTTCAAAACAAGTTTCATCTTCATTTTGTGAATTTGTTTTGCTGGCCTCATGGTCTTCAGAGGTTTCTTGAGTATCCACATTGTTTTCACAGCTTGAATGTGACATTAAACCCAAGGATGAAGGTCTCTGACTATTGCTCGTGCTTGTTCGAGTGTATTCTTGCCGCTCTTCTCCATTGGAAGCACCTGTTGACAAATCACTTCGACACATGCACTTTTTAATGGATCGATATGCTACTCTATTCTCTATAATCTCTGAGTAAGATGAGGACTCTTGCACAATGTGCTCAGAGAATTCCTCACTGGATGTGGTGCGGAGGCTATCCACAGAAGCCATTTTTTTGTGGACTACTCTCCTTCGGGAAGATGTGCTGGAGCATGATGATCGTGTGTGCCAGGTGCTTCTTACACTGGGCTCTCCCCTCTGGGATGTGTGCATGGGGTTTTTCCAAATGTCATAGTCCTGGTGTTTATTTCCACAGCTATGACAATGAGCCTCATCGCATTCTGATTCCTCAAGTTTTGACATGTAAGAATCAATATCACAGGGATATAATGACTCATCTGCCTCTGAGCTGGCTTCTGGGTTCATTTTCTCTACAGAGTGTACTCCATTGTTCTCCTCTACACCTGACTCTTCACAAGGCATCTGGTTCATCAGATTGGACTTTTTGATCTGGGTAGACCACTGCAAAGTCTCATCATTTAGCAAGCGGAAGCGGACTTTCATCTCAACAGACAAGCTGCCATCCTTGTTCACATGTACCCGTTTTTCTATGTCATCATTGACCAAGGAATGGACCAGGTCCCCAGGTTTTGTATGCGAACAACTGTTTGAGAATGGTACACCGTTATCCAGTGAGGCAGCGATACCGTTAGGATATGACTTTTCTGATGATAAAGAAAATCTCATTGACCTATTGCTTGATGCTGTTCGTGGATGGATAACACTTTTTTTGGCTTTCAGTCCGAAGTCCACTGGAGTTGGAAATAAGTGAAGAAAAGAAAGATGGAGACAAATGTGAACTCATGTAAAGATGACACAAAATATGTAGATCAAATCCTCAAATTAGTTAATACTGATATTATACTATTAAAGCTAAGCCTATAGCAGTTTTTATAATTCAAAAATACGGCTTTGACTAAGTGGTGGCCATAAATGTTAAGTTTTGAATGAATAATCTGCATTGAAATGTTTTATATGTAATTTTAAATCTAAATTGAAACACAAACACCTTTTTTGTTGTATTAGGTGCATGCCAAGAAGAAAAATTTATATACAGAGAGTTATTTAGTCTCAGAGGTCCTCTGTTTTATCATGATGTAAATATCCTTTTATTTAACTGTGCAGGTTTTCATCTTTCTTATTCAGTTAGTGAAAAATACATGGAGAAGTCACCCTCTTCCTCAGCAAAAGGTCAAGTATCAAACATTTATTGTGCATCAGGCACTTCTCCACTCACATGCCAAGAAACACAGGTATGGCCATGTAGACCAGAGCAGCACCCAGACCCTGCAAGGATGTGCCACTGTAAATGATTACAATGTTTATTAAAAAATTAAGAACAAATGACAAAGGAATCATAAACTGGTGATTGTTACAAAGAAAAGTCATAGTAGTTCTAGAAGAAATCAGTGATAGTAAGGGAATTTTAAGAATTGTAATTCAAAGCACATCTCTATGGCCAAAGCAGTGATCTGCATAGATTTATTGAGGTCCTAGATCCTTTATTTCAAGCAGAGCACATTGTCATTATGCTGTCTTGAGAGATATATATCTATCTTGTTTCTAATGTATGTTTAGTCAAATTTTACTTCATACATATCTGGGCATATGGATATGCGGCTGAATGGGGGGCACTTTAGGAAAGAAGAGTTGAACATAAAGCACATCAAATAAGATCACATGAAATAACTCTTATCTAACCATCTTTATGAATTTGAGCTGATATATTTGTTCAGGCTTTTGATAGACAAAATTTTAGTTTATTTGCACTGCTCCCTCCAATTTCTTATGTCATGAGCAGAGAGTGTGGGATGCCTCTGTCCACAAGTTTCTACAACTTGTCAAAACACAAGTGAGCATTTCCTGGTTCCTGGTATTGACAATGGAGAAACAGGTGCACCTCCAGAGCTTACTTCATTTTATCCTAAAACAAAACACTAGTATGGGTGAGACTAATGGGAAGTTTCTTTTCATAGGCTACTGAGGATGGTTGATTTAATTACATGTGACTTTAGATAACTCATGATGAAGTGCCTAAGAGGTATCATCCTGAGTAATCTATGACATGCTCCTTCCTGAACACAACCTTTCCATAAAAACATGCTTTGCTTCAGAAGGGCTACATTGCAGCTGTAACCTGTAGGAGAAACTGAGTCTCCTGCTGACAACAGTGGCCATCCTTTTATCCTGGTGCAGGCAAATGCAAAGTGTGAGTGTTGTATGACAGACAGACAAGGGGATAGAGGATTCGTGGGAAATCTCAAGAGTTTGGGGAGTCTCAGAGGCAGACACAGGAAAGGAGGGAGTTCTGGAAGGAAAAGGAGACACAGAGATATGAAAGAGGAAGGGAAGTCAGCCAGACATGGGTAGCATGTAAAAGAAAGACTGGAGAGTGTAGGGAGGAAATCCTAGAAGGAAATCAGAGAAAAAGAAGGGGAGGATTGAAAGGCATGGGAGGCAGAGAGAGGGAAGTACATTTTCCACGTGAAATCTGCACATTGGGGCTGTACAATAGGTGCTTGTAATCTCCATATTGTGGGACACAGGCCTGGAGACGACTGTGCAATATGCCCAAGAGTATTTCTTACTTTCATTGTTTTCATTGACATTGTTGCTGTTGGAACGGGGAGTCAGGTTAGGCAGCTTCTCCACTGAGTGTTTCCTCAAATTCTCCACCAACACAGGCTTAAATGGCTCCCGGCCGACACACACCAGTACATTGGGGCAATGAAGCAGAGCCTGCATGCAGTCAATCTAGAAAGAGAAGAACAAGTGGATCACCATGAGCTGATACAGCAGAACTAGGTTCTTCCAAGCCTAAAATCAGCTAAGAATTAGTTGTCACCTAAAATAAAATAAACTTGGTTCCAGAGACCTTGAGGATTTACACAGCTTGGTGGCAGGTTTTGTTGCAGTTTTCTTCCATTGACAGAGAAGCTCTGCTATGTTTTAATCAGATCTTCTAAGACAGGGAATATAAGGAGATTGAAGAAGATCTTCCAAGAAGGGTGGGAGGTATTGCTCAGGGAGTAGTACCTCATTTTTATTACAAGCTTTTGTATCTTTAGAAAGATTCAGGTATAATCAATGTGGTAGTGAGGAAGAGGATGAAACTAATGGATTTTCAGATTCCCTTAGAGAGAATACTATTAATTATTCTAATTAGTGCATGGGACAGTGATTTTTATCTGGTAACTGCTACATTTCAGATTGACCATTAGTTCTCTTCCTTCCTCTGCTTAGGAAGAGACAAGAACTGTGACTTCCTTAATATTACCTTGCATAATCTCTCAAACATTACTTCACATATTGCCTTAGTACAGGACTATGTGGAACATTGTCCCTCAGTGCAGAAAGTGCCTGTGAAGGAACCTCCATTCTTAAGGCTTAGACACTGCCTCTTTATCTTCACTGCATGACCTGTTTCTGGATTACACATCCAGTCATTTTTGTCAGCTGCAGCTAGTAACAGGGAGCAGAGCTAGATGTGGCAGAGTCACTTTTACCCAAATACAGAGTTTACATCTCTAAAGAAGCAGGACTCATCTTGTGAAGTGAACTGGCTAGACAAAACCTGGACCCCTCTTCCATCTTGCTACTGCAATCTCTTAATTTGAAGGACTGAAGTTAAGATCTCAGGTAAAATACTTGATGGCTTCTGAAACGATGAGAAGGTTCTCTTGCTGTCTGAGAAGACTTTAGAGTGGCCAGCACCTGACAGCTTTGTGTTACCAGGGGCATCCACAATCCACCTAGGATGTCCCTTCCTCCTCAGTTTGCTACGTCAGGAGAACATCTCTAAAGTATATAGGGAGCTCATCAATAGCAAGTGATCACACAACGAGTTACCAAGATGCTATCTAGCACTAGTGGTGGGTTACTATCTTGCCTGTGAGATGCACCCTGACCTCACTGTGTCAGTTAATCATCAGTCCTTTAGCTAGCAACCGAGTATGGAAGAGAACAAATCTCACAGGAGCTGCGACGACAGTTCAGCAGTTCTCACACATGCCTGGCATAACAGTGCATGAAGGGTGGATCTCATGCTCTAGGTATTGCTTTAGCAAACAAATGAAGAATCAGGCCCCCCTCAAAGCCCAAGTCCTCATTTTGGGGAATGCATTTAGGCTTTTCTGAGGTTAGTACCACCAGGGCTTTGAGAGGTATGAAGATAAAAGTGCTGGATCTTGTGCAAGTAAGAGGAGGGTTAATGTGTGTAGCGTGAAAGAACAAGACAGAGACAGACAGAATCACATTCAAGATCCAGTTAAATGCTTCTGGTAATTATGCTTAAAGTAAAGTATATGGCATCAATTTTTAGTGGGAATACACTAAACTCTCATCATCTTCCTATCATTTCTATTTATTGTTTGCACTGTAACACTTGTGACCTGAGGCCCATTGAGTTTGTTGCTATAAAAGTCCATATTAAGATAAGCTCTGCTCTCTAAAGTTTAACTTCAGACTTTCAAATTAAGAGATTGCAGCAGCAAGATAGAAGAGGGGTCCAGGCTTTGTTTACCCAGTTCACATCACAAGACAGATTCCTCCTCCTTTAAAGAGGTAAACATCAATAAATCCACTTCTGATCCATGTATTTCTAAAGGAAACATCTTTCTACTTCACTTAAGAAGTTTATAGAGGCTATAATATAATAAATTAAATATTTTGAGCAAGTTTTTTGCCGCCTGTAGATTCCTTTTCCTTCTTTACTTTGTTGTGGCTATTGTTGTTTGCTTTTTATTCCTTTAGTGAGATCTTTTGCCCTGCCCTGATACAAGTAGAAAAATAACAAGGCTAAAAAAGGAGAGAGAGAAAAGGACAGAGGGAGACAAGAAATAAAATGAGATATGAAATCCCTTCTGCCCCTAATGTAAAACTATCTGTCTTTAAACCTCCACTAAGTTTAGGAAATATTCCTGTTTGTAAAGGACAATTTTTCAGTGAAAGCTATTTTTTGCACAGGACTTTTCCTCATATGGTACTGTGTCTGTGTATAGACACTTCAATCACACTCATCACTGCTGCGTTATGTGTGTAGAAAATAGATGGTGCCAGTGACACAGTTTCAGGAATCAATGGAGCCGAGCCAGCTGAGTTACTGAATTTATGCATACTGCACACACCAAATCTGTTCATATGCAACACACTTGTGTTATGTGACTTAAAATAAAGAGTCTGCCATGTAGTACTTCTGGCATCATCAGCTCTTTAACAGTGTTTATACCTATAACACAGTTTTATTTGTAGTATCTTGCAAGCTTAATCCCTTTGAATTAATAACCAAGAAATTTGAAATCTGGGACATCAGCACTTCATAATGCTTCATTGATGCTTTGATGTTAAAAATATTTTGGGAGTTGTAGATACAAGTGAATGCTTCCTAAGGGTTAAATAAATCATTTTGCTCACCTTTGATTTGGTTTAATTCAATATCCATTCTGACTGGGCAGTACTGTGCTGTGGAGGTGGGATAATAGTTCACCTTGGTTTGCTCAGCACAGACCTTTCCCACACTGCTACATGAATCTCATCCTCTCAACAATACATCACTGACTGGACTGTACAGAAGGCATCTCTCTTTGGGGTAATCAGCATGGCATTTTTTGCTACTGCTAAATTATATCTAAACAGCATATCCGCTCTTAGGTGCTTAGCAACTTACAACTTGCCCAGTGTGTCCAAGGATGAGGCCCATGTGCTGTTTCTCAGATTTGCTGCTTTTTACAGAATACATAAAAATCTTTAGGGATCAGACCCTAAAGCTGCAGGCATTCTGATACCTACTCTTACTCCTGTATGTGCTGAATAAAATACTGGCCCCATTTCAACCAGTGGCATAATGTCTTTTCCGAAGTCTGCATTACACTGCTTACAACTATGAAACAACACAAAAATTGGCAACTTTGTTTTGCTATTCTGCAAGAGAGGTGATTGTGCTCTGCTTGAATGTAACAACCACCAGGCAAGGAGTTATTATGACTTCTGTAACTGTACTTTCCATGCACTTTCTGCCATTGATTTTCATGGTGGTGGAGGAAACAGGAAATCAAATAGAAAATTGGTGAAGTGGCTTGAGAGAAAAGATTCTAAGATTTGGCAATAACACCATGATGAAAAGCAGACTCAGTGGCTATTCATATTTTAGAAGCACACGAGCACCAGAGAAAGAGATGAAATATTCGATCTAGTTAAATTATGTGAAAATAATCTGACACTGAATTGCTGTTCACAGTAGGTGAGAGGTAGGAACGGTCTTGCAGAGAGGACAGTGTATGAGATGCTGCTCAAGTCTGAGCTCTGCCTCCCAGAGCATGAGCCTAACTCTCATGACCTTTCTTACTCCAAAGTGATCTGTTCTGGAACCTAGATTTTTATAAGCAATGACTATAAAGTAACATATTGTCATCATCTCTCCTGGATAAATTGTGAAAATCAAGGAACAGGCATCCTTCTGTAAGTTTTGAAAGCAAAGGACAGGAAAATAATAGCTAGATTTTGCCTCAGATTTTTGACATTTACAAGTTATGCCTGTAGGACTGAACTAAGTCAACCAAGGCTGTCTAGTCCATGTAGAAAGGCAATTCCTGTACCCTGCACTGAACATCTTTTCTACTGAATGACAAATCATGCTCTGGAGATGCCTCTTTCTTCCTTGCCAAAAGAACACCTTGAAATGATCAAGAGATATGTAGATACCTAAGATAAGGCAGACGATTATCTCTAGCAGCCATGACCACTCAGTAGTTATCAGCAAGCGTCACCTCAGCTGAATATTGAATATCCATCTCCAGGGCCCCAGAACTGTCCTCCTACTCAAAGACCATATTATTTCAATGAGTTGCTGCTGTTGCTGTTTCAGGAATAGTGATAATTAACTTCAGCTGTATAGTATCAAAAGTGGCATAATCCCAATATAAGTAAAGTCAGTATTAGAACTTGTCAGCACAATATATATAGACAAGGAGACTACCACTGCAATAAATATTAAATTATTTTAAAGGGTCTTTTAGATTTCCTTGCAGTTGGTGAAAACTCAGGACTTTAGAGACCATTGTTCTCTGACCTTTATTGAATTGGGTTATTTAAAAATTTATTTATACAGATAATACCATTTAAATAAAATAATTTTTTTTTTTTTTACTGTGGTGGTGGCCAAACACTGGAACAGGTTGCTCAGATATGTTGTGGAGTCTCCATCCTTGGAGATATTAAAAACCCAGCTGGACATCTGAACAACCTGATGTAATTGGCTTTGGAAAGGGACTCAGCAATACTGTGACTGTGATTTATTGTAGGAGAGGTGGTTATTATTTTCATACAGACATCAGCTAGAGGAAAAATGTGGTGGAACTGAAAGAACAGAAGGTAGATGTTCCTATCTGCTTTAGCTGTCACAATCAGTGGAGGACAATAAATGCCATTGGGACGTGTTTCATTTTAAAGCAGCAATAAACCTGAAGATATTTGGTGCTTTCTTTTAATGTGGGGGGTAGACCAGAAGATGCCACAGTGAAATTATATGGTGGTTACTGTTTGGGGAGCACAGATTACTTCCAACATTAAAGTTTTTTTTTGTTTGCTCAGAGATGTCATCTATTTCTTCCAAGCAGTAGCCTGTAAGGAGATACCCTTAGGAAACAGTTTCCACACTTCCCTCAGGCTGCCATAGCAAGGTTCTTCAGTATGCATGCCAGGATACCATATTACGGGAAAACAGTATTACAACCCAGGCTAATTCTCCTGTAAAAAATGAAGTAAACTGATTGTGAATACTTATAATCTGGTGATCACCTGAAGGAGTTGTGATGGAGAAAGGAATGCTCTGCCCTTCATTTCTCCATTAACTCATCACACTTGATTGTAAGTCATCTTTTGCAGTCTAGGCTTCTTGGACACTGATGGACAGCAATTAATATTTCGGGGTAGAGGTCTTTGCGACTCAGGAAAGCCACCTGATGCAGGTGGTACATCCTCCTTTACACATGCCTGCCTCTTCCACTGACCAGAGAATAAGTCAATCACCTCAATGCAGTTGTCTAAATATAGTTACCTAGAGCAATTTGAGATGTTCTAGGATATCTAACAGGTGCCTGAGGATGGCAGACAGATTACTAGACAAATACAAGACCTGTGCCCAACCAGACAACCACATGAAAGCTAAGCAGAAAACATCTAGCACATTTATATAGAGACAGTTGCACAATTAAGTGTCTTTATTTGCAAGCTGAATCCTAAAACATGGTAAGTTCAGGAATATTTCAAACCATGATAAATGGAATAAAATGGAAGAAAATGAATAGCTTATGCTGAAGGTTTTTGGTGGGTTAGGAAAGAGTTCCTTTGTATTGCTCAGCCCTTTTGTGAGTTCCATCAATATAATTACCCTATCATATGAGCTCATGAGAAAGGTTGCTCACCTTTAAGGCATTTGATGCTCAGAAACAAAAATCCACTAAGCAAAATTCACAGGGAACAATTTCTAGCAGTTTGCACTCTGTGGGCTGAAATAGACTCCTGTTAGTTCTATTGCATAATCCCTGAAAATGAAATTAATTTCTTAATCTTATTGTAAAAGCTGATCCAAATCCCACTATAACCAATAAGGAGAAACTTGCTGACCTGTACAGACTCTAGATCAGGAGCCAAGAGAATTATGGATGCTGTGAGTGAAGTTATGCGCCAGAAAGCAAAAATGCTTGCTCTGTTGAAGTATTTTTGTTTGATCAGTCAAATTCTGGCTGGCAAACCCCTGCGGTCTCTTAAAGATTAGGTGCTGCCATGTGAAAAGAATTGCAATTGCAATTTGCTGTCCATTAACACAATATGCACAGACTCTTCCAAGGAAACGTCTTCAGGTTTCATTAAAGTCCTTGTACTTCCAACAAAAAAAATGATGCATTTTCAAAATAATAAAACTTGTGTTTACTTGCATACTTCCTTATCTCATACCACAGGAATTCTCTATCACAATGAGATAGGTCTTGTATGGGTTGGTTCAAAAAAGTTAGATGTTCTTTCCAAGAAAAATGCTTCATAGCCGTTACCCTAAACCCCACTGGGGAGGTCACCATGTACATGGTGGAAATGAAGGAACATCCTCTCTTCTGAACTATGTCTTTTTTTTTTTCAGTTTGGGTATAATCCATTGGAGGATGGATTGTCTTCATGAATGTTGTAGTATCTACCACATAGGGGCTGTGATCTCAGCAAGGACCTCTAGGTGCTACTGCAACACAATTAATAATAAAATGTCACAAATACCTGAACAGAAGAAAGACAAAAATAACATCTCTAAAATAAGGAATCTGTTGCTTGTTGTGCAAAACATGCTATCCTCTGGCTTTTCCCAGAGAAGAAAGAGCTTTCTTTAACCTTACCCATCTCAGAAGATGAGTTTTTATGAAGGTAAAATCAGAAGATAGTTGCTTGGTTTTGCTTTTTTTTTTTTTTTTAACTCTGCTAGCTACCAGCCAAACAAAGACATCTGAGAGTTAGAGAGAAAGGCAGAATGGAGAAATAATGCAAGACGTGGTTGAGATCAGAAGTCCATAAGGTAATCCACCTTATAAAGAAGTACAGAGATGCAAGGGAGAAACAGGAAAAGCTTGTAACAGACATGTTGAAGAAAAGCCTAACAGGCTGAGTTCATTGCCCATCATGCTGACTCACTGCCTAGTTTCCTTGTGCTCTTTCATCTGTTCCCATTTGTCTTTCATTCAGATTTACAATTTTTAGAGTAGAAACAGTCCTTTTGTTTTGTACTTTTATGACTTTCAGTTCAGGGGGATCCGGGCTTGGAACTGGGGTGTCTTTGTTTAATAATAATTAGTATTTTTTCATGCAAAGAACCCATTTTCCCTTCTTTCTTTGCACTGGAGGAATTAGAGAGATTTTTTTTCTGGGGAGTGGTTTTAAAACTATGATAATCTGTTGGTCAGAAGGTGATTCATGGGGTGTTGCCACTCTATGCCCACACATATATTAGCAAATTAGTAGAAGAAAAGAAGGAGGAAGGTGTAGGAAAGTGTATTACTTGAACCTCACTTTCTCTAACATCGGCACAGGCCAGAAGGCTCTCTCCGCCACAACAGAAGGAATGTAGAACAGGAGATAATATTGAACTAACAGCAGGGAACTATTGTATGGATCTAATCCCCTGCAAACTGTAGTACCCAAATGATTAGTCCAGAAAAGAATACAACATCCCTTCCATCTCCCACAGCAAATCAAAACTCAAATGGTCTTGTACACACCAAACCAAATGTCAGGTCCCAAAATCCATATGCAGGAAGCAGAAGAGATGCTGGTGTCTCAGGCTTCACAATAGCAGGCAATATGCTAAATGCAAATTACATACTGCTACCTTTATTTGATGCTATATCATGGGAATATGGTCCAGTTCCTTGCTCCAGATGCTGAAATGCAGCAATATAAGATGATTTGTCATACCAACACTTCTGAAACTATCAGCCTCTTCTAGAACTTTTCAGACATAAGCTGTCCAGTTTTCTGTGTAAACCACTGTGTAAAGCTGCATGAAAAGTGATACCTTCGAAAGCTGTGATCTGGAAATTAGGCAATGGAGCACTCAAAACAGCCAAGTAAAATATGTGAAAGATAGAGGAAAAATGCGCTGCACTGCTTTCTCAGTCAACCACAGGCAAAGATCAGGTTTAGCTATTGCACTGCTGGCTGCTTTTCCTGGAGTACTCATAGATTTCTTTTCCCATTTGTGTGACAATTTGCATATGCATAAAGAAGGTGTTGTAAATTTGTCCATGGAAATAGTCTGGAGGAGCATGTCTTTCAGCTGTCCATAAGAAATATTACAATCAGAAGTTCAGTGGCCATTGGAAATCATTTGGGAAGCAGCAGAAGAGAAATGCCACATGAGAAAAAGGGGAAGAAGAGAGAAAAGATTAAAAAAAAGACATAAGGAAAGCAGAAGAGTTTTAGTGAAAAGGTGAAGAGGACAAAAAGGATAAGAACTGTTTCACAGCCTGGTTCATTTTGGAAGGCAGGCTGCTAGGATCATGTGAGAGATGTCACAGTTACTGTCCCTGTGGAAGATGAGTTGGCTCCTGACGAACACTGTGAAAGTCTTCCTGAGGACTTCTACTGACTGCTGAATTTAGCTGGGGAGGTCCCCACATCACACTGACTTCATATGGCCTTCTGATGGCCTTTTCCCTAGCCACCCACCCTGTTAGCTCAAGATGCGGTCACAGACAGTCCTAGTTGTGAATCAGCCAAAGAAACAGAAAATCTATTCTAAGGATGCAGATTTCAAAAGAAAAGAGCATTTCTTAGAGAGTTTTGGCTGCAGATATTTTCCACCTTCTGACATACTGCAATTCCTCATTGAAATCAGAGTCCACCACCTGCCCCTTTGGCAATGGGCTCATTAAACCTGGTCCATCCAATATCAGCATTTGAAAATTATGAGTCAGACTAACATCCACCCCACCCTAAGCACCTGCCCTCATCCTCTCTGAGGGCAGGATTATCTTAAAAATTGTAAAGTTCTGAGAAATACTAAGCATTTGTTTCTTGTGATTAGCCTTGTGGTGACTGAGTCAGTGGGAAGGATACAGTTCATGAGTTCAAGCTTATTCTTTTGACAAAAAGTTCTCAAAACTTACTCTTTCTATACGGGAAACATCTACATCATGGATAAAAAGTTACTCCAGCTGGAAGCTGTGTGAGGAAAGCGGTAAGCACAACATAAATGTGCTTCAATTGTAGCACTGAGACTGAGTATATAAACCCTACTGCTTCTAGATTGATCTTATAGATCTATATGATGTTGTTCCACGGTCTTACCCAGCTGTCCTTTTTTGCACTGTGCTTCATTGAGCACTATGGATAGAGGCCATGAACTCCAGAAGTTCAGGACATAAAGAGAAACACATTTACCTGAAAACCCTAGTTTAATTGAATAGTTTCCATGTTATTGAATCCAGGATTTCAGTCTCAGTTTACAAAGTACAGATTCGAAAGCTGGATCACTCTTTACTTCTACACAGAAGTAGCTTCCCTGATGTTAAATGAATTTATTTCAGAAAAAATACAATTTGAAAGAGAATTAGACATTGATAAGAATTGCAGCAGAATATTCTGGATTCTTCTTTGGGAGCCAAAAGGAAGAAATAAATGGTGAAAATGCAAAACATCTTCTCTTTTCCCCTCCTGTTAGTAGTAAAAACTCTGAAATTTGTATTTGGAATCAGATTTCTCTATTTAAAAACAACAATAACAACAAAAAGAAATACCCCCTCCCCCAAAAAAAAAAACAAACAAATAAACAAACACCAGCTTTTTCCACAAAAATTCTTTGCCAAAACAATGATTTCTACTAAAGGTCCTTAATGAAAATTCACAGTTTTTCCAGGAGAGGGTGGAATTTGGCTATTCTTTGTACTGTAGGTAAATGAATAAACAGAAGCATGATGTTCACAAATATCATTGCACATACTTCATAATATGATTGGATAATATGATGCCCTGGATTAAATTCAAAAGAATTAGAGAGCAATTACATTTTGCTACATTATTGAAAGAACAAAATCTCCTCAGGCTAAGAGAATCATTTGCATTTGGTATATGTTAGATAAGAAATTATTAGATTTGGTATATTTTAGATAAGAAAGTGGCTAGCTCGCTCAGGGTCCATTTAACTACATCGTGTAAGGCATTGGGCCAAATGATTTCAGGGCATCTCAAAGGTTCATAAAACACACCTGGATATGAGTCTTCTTATGGATCAGGTTCATGGAAAGTTTTGCTGAGGTTTACAGATCTCTTGTGTAAATCTCATTGGAGTCATTGTGGTTTTGGCATGAAATCAGAGAATATTGAACCTGAACCCTGTGGTTTGTTTTTAGACTATGAGTCACACACATGGTGGGTAGAAAGTGGTACAACTCACTTGATAACAGCGGTTTGCACTGCATGAGGGGCTGAAATTGATTGCAATTATTCATACCTGAACATAGCACAAAACCAATGTCACAGTGAATATGTCAACATGGAACCAGAAAATTAACCATCCTAAGGAGAGAAATTATCACCTTTCTTCTCTAATTCTTTATATAGATGCTACATTTTAAACCAGCAATTTGCCTCCATGTATCTAATTTCCCTCAGGGTCTGGATGACACCTGTCATTAAGACAGATGAGCTCGGTAGATAGACCAAACACGAGCGGCCTAGAGTATGCCTGTGAGCAGGCTACAGATGTCCTAGAAATGGCTGTGTGGCTGTGTAAATCTGAGTCAGGAAATATGTCAGACAAGCCTGTTTCCTGGCCTTGCACCCTAGGGTCGCTGTAAAAGCAGTCATTATATTCAAGAGTTATTGAGTAATAATAGTTATGCCAATAATTTTACTAATACCAGCTAAAAATTAAAATTATGTCTTTGCTGCAAATTAAACAATTCTGGATCCAGGGCACTTGGAGAGGGTTGACTGTGTTGTTAAATTGTTAGAGTGGTCTTTAGTGCATCTAAAGCCTGGATCAACTGGCACTCTCCCAGGGCAGATATGGGAGTCAACACATGACAGGGATCTTTTCTAAGAAGTAGCTTGAATGTGGCCACCCAATTTTAGAGGCTGTGGGAATTAGATCCTATTTTGGAGGCTACATAATATAAATAGGTATAGAGTGCCATGTAGTGTCAAGGTCAGCATATGCTGATATTATTCTGTCTAGTAGAATAGCTGTAACCCATGATGCTACTTCTGGCTGAGGAAGACTTTAGCCTACAGGTTGCTGCCGACTGGGAAGATCACTGGGGAAAGAATCACTTCGTATGTACCCTTCGGTCTTCCTCCAAGACTACTACAACTGTCCACTGCCAAAGATGACTCAATTTGACCCAGAAAGGTTAGTCTTGCTACATCTTGCGTGACTTGCTCCAAACTCTACACATAGAAGAAAAATGAGGTACTTACCCCAAGGAGTTTCTAATAACTAATCCCTTACAGTCTCCAATTAGTGGTGCCTGGGGAAGCATTCCTTTACTCCCCTGATTAACTTGCACAGTAATTCTCTGATGCCTCAAGGAAATTTGGTTGCACACAGTGCTCATTCCGCAATGTTCTTACTTGTAGAGTCTAAGGAAAAGAGTCTTTCTGGCCATCTACTCTGCCTTTCTTCATAACAGACTCAATCAGACTCACTCATGAAGTGTAACGACTTATGGGCAGCCTTGAATGAGCCTAAGCAAAAATACATCTAAGTCTTGGCCTGACTCCAACAAATATAAAACGAGCCACATCCCTTGGAAAACTGTACTGATGTTTGATAAATCCCATTTGAGAAGCTTATGGTAATTGTGACCAGTAGCCATAAACTATGTACACTATTTGCCATAACACAATGTGGTTTCAAACACCATACAAGGAGTAGTATTGGATTTTAAGGAAGAATTTGGGTTTATTTTGGTTTTAATTTAAGACAGTCAGTAAAATGAAGGCCTCATGATTCAAGAGTAAGTTCAGAAATCAGGACATCTGTGACTACACATACAGTCATGTTGCTGGGTTCCTGTGACTTGAACAAGTCTTAATGACTGTCCAGCTGTTGGGCCCTGGGTAATTGCCATTTGTAAGGGAAATCCTCTTGCTGTGAGGTTTGTGTCATGTAATCCTACACGTCATTTCTTACAGTTTAATTGTCTGAGGATTTATGGCCTTTCTAAGATCTCTGCCTCTTTGCCCCTAGGGGAATTCTTCCCTCTCCCAGAGGCAAGCAGAAGAGATCTGCATATAGGTGCATTCTCCTGTGGTTCTCATCATGGAGAAAGAAAATCCACTAGGTTGTATAAGAATTTCCCAGAACAGAAATGAAAATCCATCTGATGGTGAAGATAACATGCAAATTTTACTCTACCTTTTTTTATCATGATAACTACTCTTAGTAGCAGACCTCATTCCTCTTTTGTGTAGAACTGATGTCTCTAGTAAAAACTAAGAAAGCTGTAATTTTCAACTGTACCATAAGCCAAGTGACCTTCAGATGTAGACTCTCATGTCTTACATTTACTAATATTTAAACATCTTGAGGGCTTTAAATAGATGAAAACTTGGGCCTAGGTTAATTTTAGGTGTAGTCTGAGCCAGTCTTCTGATCTTCTTCTTTAATAAATAGGTGTCACCAGGGAGTATGACACAGACACATATATTCTAAATGCCTAATAAGCTGATCAAATTTAGATTAATTAAATCCAGACCTGTCTGTCTTTTAGTGCACAAAATTGCACAAAGTTTCACTGGCAAGTTAATGGTATATCAGCACTAACTTAAATAACAGATTTATCTCCATTTGGGCATTATTTACAGTTAATTTTCTGGAGAAGAATAACTAGCAGCTTGACCTGAAAAGAACTACATGATCTATGGTTTTTACTTGCTGAAAATATAACTGATTTTTCTAAGCTGAAATTAAATCAATTTTTTCTTCAGTCCCATAGTCATCATACTAGCTACTGCTTTTATAAATCTAAAATCAGTTTTAGATTTAAAAACTGACAACAAAAAACCATGATTACTTCAGGAAGAAGGGCTCTTGGCCCTGCTGAAATCAGTGCCCAAATACTTAAACACCTATTCACTTCAGGAGAACTAGCTTTTCTTTACTAGTAGGCAGTCTACTTGATGTTTAAGAATAAAAACACTGGTTTCATCTCAGTCAAAGCTTCAAATTTAGAATGAAACTTCAAACACGTAAATATCAATAGAACTACTCTGGATTTATACTAACACTGGAATCAGGATCTTTCAAGCACTGTTTATACTGACCTGCGTTTTGCATAATTACTAGAGGCTAATTTTGGATTCATAGCACTGAAAGATTTTATGGCCCAAGAGTAATTAAGGCCCCTTAACCTGGGCTGCAGAAGAAACAAGGAGTGAAGAGATTGACTTTTCCTAGGAAGTTCATAAAGTATAATTTTGAAAATATGTGAGAGGTAAATAAACAAACAAATGGGAGTAAATAAAGATAAAATAACAGAAAGAGCTCTGCTGGCCTCCAACGGATCTTGATGCTCCAACACTACCTTTGGCCTCACACTGAACTTCATCTGTATTAGGAATCTGCATAGGTTCCCAAGACCTCCTGAATTTGTACCATGAAAAAGAAATAGAGTTAAAATGTTCCATTGAATGGCTTCATGAAATCACTAACGTGTCTTCCTTTTCAGGTCAAATTTTACACTAAAGCAAATTTAAAAAAAAAAAAGAGAGAGAGACAAAATGAGGGCTATAAAAATAAATGAAACAAGTTTTGTCTGGAGAAGAAAATGGACTGATGTTCAAACCCAGTGAAATTTGCAGTCCAAAAGGTTTATTTCATTACACGCAGTTTACCATAAACATCTGTGGGTGAGGTAGACTGAAAGGAAGAAAACAGTTTTCTCTGCTTTTTCAAAACAATACTATATGAAAGAAACACAAAAAAACAAGCCAGTTCCATGTGTGAATGTGTGTCTAAGTTTATACACACATAAGTAGGACACCAAAGAGAAGTGATCTGGATGTATTAAAACGGAGGCACTGGCACAGTGCATGCCGACCATACTTTATGGAGCATAGGTGGTCCAACTTATCTTAAGACTTGAATTTAGATCTGGAATTACAGTAACAGAAGGAAACAAAAGGAGATTTGGAGAAGCAACACCCTCACGTCTATGAATAGCACATTCATTGATGGAAGAGACCTATTCACCAGTAGGAGAGGAGATTTTTCCTATTTTGTGTTCAGTTTTCCAGAGAACAAGAAAAAACTGGCAGCAAAAGAAAAATTATGAACCTGCAATTAAATACAGTTAATTATGTTATTCTAAGCCAGACAAATACAAAATCAATCAAGCAGTAGCTCAGATGCATTGTTTATTTTCCTGTTATTCAGTTAATTTGGCAAATCATGGTAATAAATGTCAGAAGTTACTGTTACATTCAATCCTAACCCTCTTTTCCAGAAATATTGGCCTCTGTAATAAGTCTTGCAAAAAAAAAATTACACAGAGACTTGATAAAAGACACTAATAAAATTATTAAAAAGAATTTGAATTATCATTTAAAAAGAATAATACGAGAAACAAGGAAATATCCAAGAAATATGAAATATCCAGACACCTTTGAGTAGTCATGGAAGAATGGAGGCTTATTTTCATCATCTCTAGCAGAAAAAGCAGATATAAGTATAAAGGCAAGGCGTACAGTCAAAATTTTTCTTTACCACCAATTGAAGGAGGTTATTTAAAAAAAAAAACAAAAAACCAAAGAAACAAACAAACAAAAAAATAACAAAACAAAACAAGACCATATCAAATTATCTGAAAAAACTGCTATTTTCACTCCTCAAAGAAAACATTAGTATCTGGTGCAAACTTCAGGACACAATCAGTTGTGTATAGGGAATAGAGATCTTGAAGTTAAGGTAAGACAACGAAAACTAGGTAGAAGAGTAGAAATTGATCCTTACAAAAGGAAAAGATTAGAAAATCCAAGATAGAATGAATGTTTTTTTGTACTTTAAATATTCTGCACCCAAGAGAGGAGGAACAGCTCCAGGAAGTCCTAACAGCAAAGACCATTGAATGAGCAGTAATGAACAGTAAAGAAAGCAAGAGGTAAATGACTGAAATTAAGAATGGATAAAAAAGATCACTTTAAAGGATTCTCCAGAAAATAAATTAACAATTGCATATTTCCTAGGTATTTGCAAGCTGATAACACTGATCAGGTTGGACACATACTCTACACAAGAATAAAAGGAGTGAAAATTAAATTAGTAAGGTACAGAAGATGAACTGCTTAGTAACAAGCTTTATATGGAAATATGAAAACATTCATATCCAAAAAAAGAATCCCAAGGACCCATGAAGAGATTAAGTGTTTGATCCACACCCACACTTCTGCAGATGGAAAACATGGACAGCGAAGAAAAAAAAAGCAGGGGAGAAGTTCTCTATGGGACCCTTGAGATTTATTGTGGAAAATATCATTATGACTACATAGAGGATAATCTTAAACTCTATGGCATGCCAGGGAAGATAATCTAGCTGCAACAAAAAGCGTCAATAAACTTGGGCTGAGCCATTTCCAAAAACAAAGGCTGAACTGAGAGTGGGGAGCAAAAGCATGTGATGAAGGTATTGATACATTGTCTACTGACGAGATCTATATAACTATCACTTAAACTGTCAGCAAAGATGTTAGCATGTAAAACTAAGTAGGTGCCATCAGCTTCAAACTCCACAGTGAACAGTTAGTACCCGTGTCATTCTAGCTGAGCCTTGCGACGTATTGGCACATTGGGATGAAATATGACTCTGGGAGAACAGAGAACAGGATGACCACCATTGCAGAGATGAAAAATGTAAATGATAACTGCATATATTTACACAGAAAGAAGGATGAAGGTTGAATAATAATGACAATATTGTTCCTACAGAATGTGCATTTAGTACATATCCCAGATAAAATATTGAATAGAAGGAAAATTATGGGAAAGAAATTTAAGAATCACAAGGAGAACATTAAGACTCTATTAGGAAGTAGAAGGCAAAACTTTCCATTACAGAAATAAATTAAAAGTCTCAAAAATGTAAGAACTGAAGAGGAAGCTAATACCACTAGCCAAGATTATTATCTCCATGTGGACTGAACAAGAGCCCAAGTCTTGAAAACTAGAGAAATCAGTAACAAAATAAAATACTTAACCACAAATCCTAACACATCTTGGTAGCAGGGTTGGGGTCTTTTTTTTTTTTTCCTTAATTTGAGTTGGATACATTTGCAATAGTAAAGCAAGCAGTGCCAGACCCTTTTCTTCAGAATAGAAGTCAACTGAAGTAGCTTGGTTGCTGCCCTGGGTTTGGACGCCACAGTCATTTTTTCTCCTTCTTAGTAGCTGGTGCAGAGCTGTATTTTTGACTTCTGGCCTGGGAACAGTGCTGATAACACCAGTGTTTTCAGTTACTGATTAGAATGTTTAGTCTGACAGGATTTTCTGAGTCTCATGCTCTGCCAGGGAGGAGGGGAAGCCAGAAGGAAGCACAGACAGGACACCTGACCCAAATCCACCAAAGAGGTATTCCATACCACAGCACATCATGCCTAGTATGTAAAAACTAAGGGCAGGGACCCAGAAGAGGGGGGTTCACTGCTGGGGCGGGCTTGGTATCAGGTGGTGAGCAGTTGCATTCTCTTCCCTTGTATTTCCCTTGTCATTTTTATTTTTGGTGGTAGCAGTAGTGGTTTGTGTTATCCTTTAGCTACTGAACTGTTCTTATCTCAAAGTGTGGGAGTTGCATTCTTTCGATTCTCCTCCCCATCCCTCCAGAAGTGGAGGGGAAGAAAGAGGGGGGAGTGAGTGAGCAAACTGCATGACAAGCTTAAACCACGACAGTTGCTCAAACACAGACTGGCCAAATCCTATCTACCTATAGTGAATACTCCCAAGCCCTAAATCTAATTTGTTGGAACTCTTATTCTGGACCAAGATCAAACCAGGAAAGATGCTAAGAATTTAACAGAACGGGGAAGAGAAGGATGAGATCCTGCTGTAACACTTTTTAATTTAGTAAAACTGTTGTAGCTGTGGTACACAGTAAACTTGCAAACAAATTGATAGAAACTAAATGAAAATAAAATAACCTAACCAATTCTGAAGCCGTTTAGACACCTTTCTTTGACCAGCTCCATGTTCATTGTGCTGTCAGCTTAGTCCCAACAGCTATAGGGGAGCTTAGCCACTTAAGTTACTTACGGAAACATTTAGACACTGACGTGCAGGTAACTGAATTTGAAATTAATCCAGCTCCATATATCCATGGTCATTTAGGCAGTTACTTGGAAAGTAGCTGTCTGAAGTGCCTATTTCTTTCCATTGACTGATGAAATAGCCTAGGGCATGGAATTGTCTTGTCTACCATGCAGTTGGCTGCAAGTCAGCCATTTTTTTTTTTACTCTCCTATTAGGAGAAACACAGACTCTAGACACACTTAGAAAAAACAAATTCCCTCAACAGGGTAACCAGCTTGCTTATCTGGGACTTGGTCAACTGACTTTTAGGTCATAAACTTTGGAGATGAATTATCTATTTGTTTTTCCTAGGCCATGCTTGGGTTGTCCACAGCTAAGTTTTGTTTTCTGCTCTTGGGTCCCTTTTCATAAAGCCTCAGTTTCTCAGCAAGTTTGCAGTTTCATTTGTCCTGAATATGTGGAGTGACATCCTTTCCATGGTGTTTCCTCTCATCTCTGACTGCAGTCAGCTTGACAGATTTTTAGCCTCTAGACCCATAGGGCTGGGAAAGCTTAAGCAATAAGGGGTTCAAAAAGTACTTTTTCCTTGGATCCTCCAGCTGAGAACAGGAAGCACTTTCCAGAGTGGTGAGCATAATAGAAAGCACTATGATATGACATGCGGCCTCCACCAGGAAATATGGTTCCATGCACCATTATCCCCTCCTTCTATCCTTCATAGATGCACACTCCTGTCCCTGTTCCAGGTCAAAATTATTTGGGCTAAATATATTCCTCCATGCATTTTCCCATCTTGGATAATGGGTCATTTGAACACGACATTTCAGTCATCTGGTTCAGAAAATGACACCACAAATGGTGGCAATGTTACCACTGAGGAGCTGGCACACAGTACTGTAAAGGTTGAAAAAGTGGCAAGGAGCAGGGTAACTGCTCTGCTCAGCTACATTGCCAGGGATAAGTCAGGCTAACACGTGAGACCTCCTCAGAAGAAACATAAGTACAGGTTAGTCTGCATTACAAGGAGATGGAGAAAAAATAAGGAGAATCTTAGTTTTGTCAGGAAATTAGTTTGGGAGCAGAAGAACAAAGGAGTTGTCATGCCCTGAATTTATTGTAAGAGTCAACCCGAATTGGCACATTCACCAAATCATCAAAACAAATGTGTCTCCTGATCCTACTCGTACCCTAATTACCTGCGCACTTATTAGTTATAGTACTATAATGCTGAGGATGCCACATCATGAGCAGAACCCTATTCTGTTAAGACCTATGCAACTGCAAGGTGCCACCTAAGGACCATGTTATTCTGTTCATTCCCAGTTGTTATGTACAGAAAAGTTAAGCCTCTGTTGGGAGAGGGTGGGAAACTTCATTATTATAAGTTTATTTGAGGTTTTATACCCAGCTGCAAAACATTGAGCTTCTGAACTTCCGTCAGAAGTTGCCTCCTATTGACCCAAAACAATATCTGATGTATGAAGATCTTGAATGGTTGAACAAGATTCTTCTACATCTCCCCTTTATGTAATTAGAGAAAGTAATTTATGTGATATTAAGTACACAAACCCAAAGAATTAAGATGATGTGGGGAAAGTACTGGCCCCATGAGCTAAGGCACTGCTGAGGCGAGTAGCTCGAGAGATGCCGCCTTCAACACCTGATCGGGGGTGAAGCTCAGCGTCCGGGAGCTTCAACTCAGGGAGGCGAGAGCCATCGAGGGAGCCTCAACTTCCCAACAGGAAGCCGGCAGTTCAGCGGATGCGAGAAGGGACTCAGAAGATGCGGTGCCAGGAGGAGCGGCACCAGCCCTGAGTGGGTAACAGCCTGCCCCAGGGACCGCGGCCAACGGGGAATTCGAGGCTGTTCGCTCGGGGGGGAGCGGATGGCGAGCACTCGCTGTATGAGCAGGGCTCGGGCTGCGAGCTCTGCCCGGGCTGCCCCGGCGGTGCCAGCGTAGGGACCAGGACAGAGCCGATGAGAGGGGAGGAGGCAGCGCAGAGCTCGGGGTGTAGGGAGCGCCTGCACTGCGCTCCTGAGGGGAGGGTGCGCGATGGGCAGGGCTGAGAGCGGTGTGCCCTGATGGAGATCATCCTGCAACAGGGGCTGAGCTGCGGGACACCGTCAATAGGCTGAAAGGTGTCAGGGAAGCTGAGGGGAAGCAGCACTGCTTGCTCCAGGACTACTGTGCGGGGGCCTCGAGCATCCACTGTCACTCATGGAGGGAAGGAGGGCAATAACCCAGGAAACTGGGAAACGGTGACAGAAAAAAAAACCACAAACAAACAAAAAACAAAACAAAACAAACAAACAAAAAACAAAAAAACAAAACCAAAACAAAAAAAAAAAAAAACAAAACCAAAAAAAAAAAAACCACACACAACAAAAAAAGGAGGAAGAGGACAATTAAAAGCAAGGGGCTTCCTCCCAAATCTGTTGTCCCCACCCAGAACCGCTCTGCTGTCCTGCAGGGGGCTGATGAGGAAACACGCTCCCACCATGAACAACTGGCTGATGCACTGGCAAAGAAGATCACGACTGGTGCTGCCAATAAAAAAAGGTGGGTTGTATTAGTAGGGGACTCTACTCTGAAAGGAACAGAGGCACCCGTCTGTCGGCCTGACCCAGTCTCAAGGGAGGTGTGTTGCCTACCAGGGGCTCAGATCAGGGATGTTGCAGAGAGGCTGCCTGCTCTAGTCAGTCCCACTGACTATTACCCACTTCTAGTGATCCATCTCAACAAAAAAAAAAGGACATGGAACTGTTGGAACAAGTCCAGAGGAGGGCCACGAGGATGATCAGGGGACTGGAGCACCTCCCTATGAAGATAGGATGAGAGAGTTGGGGCTGTTCAGCCTGGAGAAGAGAAGGATGCGTGGAGACCACATAGCAGCCTTCCAGTATCTGAAGGGGGCCTATAGGGATGCTGGGGAGGGACTCTTCATGAGGGACTGCAGTGATAGGACAAGGGGTAATGGGTTCAAACTTGAAGAGGGGAAGCTTAGATTGGATCTGAGAAAGAAATTCTTTACTGTAAGGATGTTGAGGCACTGGAATGGGCTGCCCAGGGAAGTTGCGAATGCTCCATTGCTGGCAGTGTTCAAGGCCGGATTGGACATAGCCTTGGGTGTCATGGTTTAGTGTGAGGTGTCCCTGCCCAAAGCAGGGGGGTTGGAACTAGATGATCTTAAGGTCCTTTTCAACCCTAACTATTCTATGATTCTATGTCAGTGCTACTGATATAGATAGCAGTTTCCTGGAGAATATAAAGGACTACGGAGCCCTGGGAGAAGTGGTTAGGGGCTCTGGAGCTCAGATTGTCTTTTCATCAATTCTCCAGGATAAAGCGGAAGACCTTAAAAAGGCTAGGAGGATTGGCCAGGTTAATAAATTGTTAGAAGGGCAGTGCCATAGTCAGGGGTTTGGATATCTAGAACATGGGACTCAATTTAGTAAGCCAGGTCTACTGGGGGCTGGTGGAGCTGGTCTGACAATGAAGGGGAAGAGCGGTTTTGGTAGGAGGCTTGCCAGACTGGTCAAGGATGCTTTAAACTAGATGTGCTGGGGGAGGGGCGCATCATTCCGTCCCAATACTCCCAGTCAGTTGCCAGCACCTATATAAATGCTTGAAGCAATGTAGAGATAATGACAGAGATATTGGCTCCAGCCAATGAGCTGGCTTCATTTGGAGCTCAGCTTAGATGCCTCTATGCAAACACCCATAACATGGGGAGTAAACAAGAGGAATTGAAGATGTGCCCCCGTCTATGGGGGTATGATACAATAGGCATCACAAAAACATGGTGGGATGGCTCCTTTGACTTGTGTGCTGGAATGGAAGGTTATAGGCTCTTTAGAAAAGATAGGCCCTGCAGACGGAGAAAGGGAGTTGCTATTCATGATAGGGATAGGCTGGAGACTGCCTGGGGACAAGTGAGAAGTCCATAGAGAGTTTGTGGGTAGGGTTAAAGGGAGAACAGCATTGGGAGTCATTACCGTGGGGACCTGTTACTGACTGATGAGGAATGTGTGGATAAAGCACTCCATAGACAGATAGGAACAGCCTCAGGCTCACAGGCCCTTGTTCTCATGGGGAACTTCAACCACTTCGATATCTGTTGGAGGGACAGCACAGCCAGGCACAAACAATCCAGGAGGTTCCTCGACTGTGTGGAAGACAACTTATTTCTGCAAGTAATAGAGGAGCCGACGAGGAGAGGAGCCATGCTTGACCTCGTCCTCACCAACAGGGAAGGGCTGGTTGGAAACGTGGCGCTCTAGGGGAGCCTTGATTGCAGCGATCATGAGATGGTTAAGTTCAAGATCCGCAGGACAGTGAGAAGGGCGTGCAGCAAGCTCACTGCCCTGGACTTTGGCATCTTCAGGAACCTGCTTAGTAAGGTTCCATGGGATATAGCCTAGAAGGCAGAGGGGGCCCAAGTCTGTTGAATGGTATTCAAGCATCACCAACTACAAGCTCAGGAGTGATGCATCCCAACTAAAAGGAAGTACAGCAGGAAGGCCAGGAGACCTCCTTGGATGGATAAGGAGCTGCTGAGGAAAATTCAAAGGAAAAAAGTCTTACAAAAAACTGGAAGCAAGAAAAGACGGGCTGGGAAGAATACAGGGATGTTGTCTGTGAAGCTAGGGACCAGGTTAGGAATTCTAAGGCCCAGTTAGAATTAAACTTGGCTAGGGATGTTAAGGATAACAGGAAGGGATTCTATAGGTACATTGCAAATAAGACAGGCTAGGGATAGTGTGGGCCCTCTTCAGAAGCTATGAGAGGTGGCTACCCTGGATTTGGAGAAGGCTGAAGTTCTTAATGACTTCTTTGCCTTGGTTTTCACTGGCAAATGCTCTGACCACACCACCCAAGTCTTGGAAGGCAGATGCAGGGACAGTGAGAATGAAGACCCTAGGCCTTCAGGATCTGGTTTGAGACCATCTTAAGAACCTGCATGTACACAAGTCCATGGGACCTGATGAAATCCATCTACAGGTCCTGAAGTAGCTGGCAAATATATTTGCTAAGCCACTGTCCATCATATTTGAAAAATCATGGCAATCAGGTGAAGTTCCCGATGACTGGAAAAAGAGAAATATAACCCCCATTTTCAAGAAGGAGAAAATGGATGAGCCAGGGAACTACAGACCAGCCAGCCTCACCTCCATGCCTGGCAAAGTCTTGGAGTGGGTTCTCCTGGAAGGCATGCTGA